>PVJX010007262.1:0-72269 GCA_004027295.1 Dolichotis patagonum | reverse complement strand
GGAATAAATCCAGAAGGAATGACAATGAAGAACCAAGCGAGAGTTCCTCTTCTTTGAGATTCATTGGTACTCAAGGTATGGGACCAAAGCCAGTGAAAAGAAACGAGCTTGCATTTCCACAAAGTGGTCACTGGCAGGGAGTCCAGGGCCTTGGTCTTTGCCATGCAGAGGGATCCTCTGAAGAACCTGTCCTTTCCATCTAAATGATTTTTCTACTTGTGCCAATGGGAAATTACTACAAGTGAGGCAGAGACCCATGTGACAGTCCAGCATGCCCTCACTACAGCTGTGTGCCCTGGGGTCCATTCCTTGTCAACCCCTCCTCGAGGTAACGGAGGTCTGGGTAAGACTTTCCGCCATGTCTTCCACCTCTTGCGTGCTGCGATGGCAGGCTCTTTCAGATCAGTGACTCTTTTTTTTTTTGGTACCGGGGATCGTACTCACGACCTTGAGCTTGCCAGGCAGGCGCTTAAGCCACTGAGCTAAATCCCCAGCCCTGGCTCTTTCAAATATGTGGTACTTTAAACTTGATCAGGAGGATATTCGTGTATTACTAAAATACAAAGACGTCTACTAATTTGTGGACCGTTACGCCCAAAATTTCAGAGTCTCCTTTATGTTCTCAGTTTCACAGAAGTGTGCACTCTCGTGGTACATGTATGCAGACACACACACACACACACACCCCACTGTGGACGTTGAGCCCCCCTAATACAACAGGTTCCAGGAAGGTAGCCATACTTGGACCTCACATGAGATTTCCCTCTAAATGCGGGTTTGTGGGAAGGCAAGATAACCCACCCTATCACATGAAGCATCCCACACACAAACTACACAAGCCCAGTACCCCATCCATGGGCGCCATCAAGCTTGGATGACCAACTAGCTTCAGAATCCCAGGCCTGCCTTTCCCGCCTGGTCAGAGGATTAAAACATCTTTTCACTAAGAGTGCGGAGAGATTCTCTGCCCACCTGGTGTGCCACTCTCCCACTTTATTAGGGAAGCCATGCCAAGAACATGACTTAGGTACTCACTTCCTCTTATCACACAAAAAATTTCCAGAGAACCACAGCGAAAGAAAATGTGAAGGAAAAATACTTTTCTCTATGCTGACACTGTCAAAATACGACCATTTTCATCTTTACCTCTTACCGTAAGATATGCTGTTGTATTTCATAGGAGTTCCAGACAACCACTCCCTGAAATAAATATGTATGTGGAGAAAAACCTCTGGCTTCTTCTACAACCCCACATTTCCAAGAGAGCCTCTCTGTGGGGTGAGATCCCACCTCTACCCAAAGCCGCCTTCCATTACTCTGAAATGTTTTTCAGCTTCGCTTCTTTCCTACCTCAAATACCCTTGGATTTGCATCAAAATTTAGTAGGTCTAGCCTATCTCATTTAAAAGGCAAGATCCTCTCGTCTGTCGTATTTAGTCCCAGGAGTCTAAAACCCTGTAGCATCAACTCTACGATGTACAAGAAATGCCCACTGCCAAACCTGCTCGCCTTTGTGCAATTACCCAGGCCCTAGCAGAGCTCCACGCACTCGGGCACGGCTGCCCATCACTTATCACAGTTAAATACAGCCATTAGGTGCTGGCTGTGGCAACGCTGTTTATCCGGGACAATAGCGAGTCCCTGAGGACTGCACCGCTCTCAGGTAGCTGCTGCTATTCTGGGACACGCACAAGGGTAGAGCCCTGTGGCCAGTGAACACAGCCACCTGCACCAACTGCTAAAAGCTGAGCGCGATGCCGGATAGTGGTCCCTGCACCAAAGCCATTCCGGGAAGGGCGACGCCTTGGCAGGGTTTTGCCAGAAGGTGGTTCCTTCCCTGCCCTGTCAACCACGAAGAATTCTGAAATGGCTTTTGCCAGAATGGAAACTTTTCATTTTTGAAGCGCATCGCATCCCTTTTCTTACAGGTCATTAATTGATTAAAATAATGGAAACAGTCCACTCTCTGTGTGACCGTGACAGGGAGTGATCCCAGTAAGAAGAGCCAGCTTGGCGCTGGGTCCGGGCTGAATCGCAGCTTTATTACCATGGAGCTGCTCACTCTGCGGCTCTGATGAGCGAAGGCTCACGTATATTTCTAAAAATTTTAAACAAACATAAAGCCCTGGTTTTTACATTTTATAATCTGCTTGTTTGGTCATTTCTCTTACTTTGCTTTTCAATAAAAATCACAACCAGGGCTAGAGATGTAGCTTATAGTTAGTATACACAAGGCACTGGGCCTCATCCCTGCACCATAAAATAGATTAAAATAAAATAAAATAATAAAATTTACAACCATACAAGACACCTGTTGGGATAACTCCATCTTTAATTCTTTGTTTTACAAATAAAAATTTTATTTTTTTTTTTGATTGGCTGGTTTTGTTTTTCCCTTCTAATGTCATTGCAATTTCTTGAAAGTTCCTGAAGGTCAAAGAACCCTGGCCCACAGAAAGCCCTCCTAGCAGTTACCTAAGCTTAATCTTCACCCTGGATTCTCATCCTCTTTATCTCAACTCCTTCCTAGAATCTGGAAGCTTAAGCAAACAAAATGAGTCTGTCTCTCGCCCTTTCTTGGAAGCATTAAAAGATTCTTTAAAAAAAAAAAAACAATGTACACTTTTTTAAATTAAAAAAAATTAAACAAACACATGGAGCAAGTGTTTGTCTTAAGGAATAAAAATACAATAAAGAAAAATTACATGACATAGTTAATACTTCTTGGGAAATTCTGAAGAGCAGGCCTGGGGCCCTAAGAAAGGGACTTTTAGGACTGTTTCTTAGTGTGGTTTACAAAAGTTACAGTCTTCAAAGAAAAGTGTCTGATTTTATTGAATACCTCTTTATGTCAAATACTGTATGAGGCACTTTTGTGCACAAATTTCACTTGAAAACAAGTATATTTGTGTAAGTGTTTCACAGAAACAATGATACTAACATATTTATTATTGTCTCCATTTGCCAGGACGACTAAGGAATTCCCTTGCTCAAGGTTGACAGCTAGAAAGGGGCGGGCTAAAATGGGGAGCAGCTGAATAGAAGCTCAGCTTCTAAGACCCCAAGTCAGGTCCCCCACCCTCTAACACATTCATCTCCCCTCTTCTCCACCCTGAAGCTAGCGTGGACAGTCTAGCTCCCTTGCTTTGCAAAGGCAAACTTTAAAAAGCCGGGGATTTAGCTCAGTGGCTTAAGCGCCTGCCTGGCAAGGGTGAGGCCATGAGTTCGATCCCCGGTACCAAAAAAAAAAAACCAAAAAAAAAAAGAAGTCATTTGATTAGGAAAATGATACATTTTAATTCAAGTCCCATCCAAGACACAAACTAGCTGTTGCACGGTCATTTGACCCTGGGGGCCAGTGCCCTGAAGCTCTGCTCCCTGCTGCCTCTCTGTGACCACAACAGCAGTTATGACCACGTCCCTGCTAGAGTGAGACATGCTAAGTCCCAGATGAACTAAATGACTCATATAATATGTCAGTAAAAAGGTCAGGGTCATAGTCCTTTTCTTATTTCTGCCTGTCTCTGAAGACTGTCCTTCTAAAACTCCGCCTTAGACAAAAACTCAGATGTTTTTTGTGTTAAGATTAAGGATGTTATTTCTCTTTGAACACAAGCATTTTTGGTGACAAAGAAGGAACGGTGTGACAAAGACAGTTTCCGTGGCAAGCAGCTATCTGTGGCTGTAGGGTCAATAGCAGATTTTAGTTAGGTCTCTCCTACACTCTATGCATTCTTTACAGCCAGTAGGAGAGAACAGGAAGGGGTGGGGTGAGGGGTCCTTTTAAGTGGAAATCACACTACAAAAACTGATTTTCCCCCAAACAGTAGAGGACATGGCACATGCAGTTAATAATTGCCTTTGCAGACGTGTAGCCCCAGATTGCAGGTGTGTCTATGCCTTCTCTGAAATCAACAGCACCACACGAGGCAACCATGCAGCGGGTGGCAACATGTGACCTGGTCCTTGGCACAGGACATGTAACTCAAGAAGCTCCAAGCAGATCACGTGTCCCACTGAGGAAAGGCAGACGAGGACTCAGGTTCTAATCCTGGAGCACCACTCCGTGACCCTGAGCATTCGCAGTGTTTGTCTCAGCCTCTACTTGAAAAAATGGAAGGAGACATCTGAGAATTTCTGTCAGGGTTTCTGTAACCTCGGGGCTGGACAACATGGAAATGTGTCACCGTTTTCCATTACACAGTCACAGGAAGAAGTTTGGGCTGCCAGGCCACCATGACAATTCTTACAAACATTCACTATGAGCCAGTAGCTCCCTTGCATTTTAATGCTGGAATTGATAGCTGTATGAACCAGGGCTTGGTTACTATCTTCATGTTTTATCTTCATGTCTGACACAGTGGTTTCACATGGAAACTCTAGAGCCAGATTGCCAAGCAAAATCTCTGCACTGCCATTTACTAGCCACATGATTCTGAGCAAAATCCTTCTACTCTATGTGGCTCAGTGTCTTCATCTGTAAAATGGGTTTTTAAATGGTATCCTATAGCGTGGCTGTTGGTATGTAGCATTCCAAATACTGCCTACACGCAGAAAGTACTCAATCAGCACTAGCTGTCATAATTACTGAATGAGAAAATGTGGACCAGAGAAGCTATAAAATGTGCCCAAATCCTCACAGCTAAGAAGCAAAACACAGCCAGTGATTGAGTGCAGGCAAGTCTCACTCCAGGCCTGTGCTCTTCCGCAGGCGCCCTAGCCTTTCCAATAGAACGTGACTGTCATTCCTATGGCACTTCTGATCAGCCGCACTCTGTGTGTCCCCTCACACGTCCCTCACAGCAATCTTGATTCAGGACAGAAAGGGAGGCTCAGAGATTCAGCCCCTGCCTCCCTCCCCTAGGAATGGCTCCACTGGGATTCCCATCCAGGCGGGGCCGACACCGGGACAGTCCTTTTCCGCTAAGCCACACTGCCACCTCCCTTCTCTACCAGGAGCTCACTGCCACCACAGGGGAGGCCTCATCGTCTACTGCCTGGGAGTGAGAAACGGTAAGAGGTCATCGCCCAGACACTGCTGAACTCCCTTCAAAGCAGCTGCAGGCCGTGGAGGGTTCTGATTCTTATCCCGATTCTGGGAAAATTCCTGTAGATGTCTAGGGGTGACACGCCACCAACTTCCTGCAGCTTTTCGGTCCAGGGACACAGAGGTCGGCACACCTGTGCTAACACTATGGCGTCTCTGCTGTCCCGGTGAGGGAAGCCTGCAAGGAGACAGACACTGCACCAGTGTTCCCAGCTCCCTAGAACATGTCAAGGCCACCAGCAATATCCTGAACCACATCAGCTCCTGCTGCCCTCGGCGCAGAGCTGTCCCTGGCCCAGTTTCCATGGCAACCCGAGATCCCTAGCATCCCTTTCAACACACTCGGAATGTGAATTTGCGTCTCACCAAGAGCCCTGAAGCCTCCTTAGGCCCATTCTGGGACAAAGAAAGAAATTCTTCTTCCCACCGTCCTGCTAAAATGGTTTTACATACTCAAGACAGATGTGGCAGCTGACGGCCCTCACCCTCTAGCGATATCCTATAATGTTTACAATCCACCGCTGGTGATTAGCCTGTCACCAGACTGCTACGATCAGCTTTAGCGATGCCAGTCTTTCCTCGCTCGTTTCCTTTCAGTCTATGAGCAGCTGCTAAAGTAATTTTCCTTCAATCCGGATTTCATCCTGTCACTGTCTGCCCAAAGTCTCAGCTATACTGCCTAACGCGCTGAGGACCAACTGCCTCCCCTCCTGCCCCTCCTCACGCTCTTCCGCTTGTGGCCAAGCCCTATTTGCCCCAGTCAAGTGCAACCAGAGGGTCATAGCAACACCGTGTTCTCTTTGCTGCAGCGTGTCTAGACATCTGACCACTGCCCTCATTCTCCGCTCCCGACCCCGGTCCACACCACTCCGTGGGCTGAGGCCCTAACTCTGAACTCACCTGCTTAAAGAAACACCATCAGTGTAACCTCACTAGCTATTCCTCTACTGACACGCTTCAAAATCATGTGCTCAGCAGATACTTATGTGCCCAGCTGCTGGCCCCTCTGCTGGGCACCTGGCCACAGCAGTGAGTGGACTGGTCCCCTTCGCTCCCCCCATGAAGGCTACTGTCTGAAATAGCGCATCAGTGTTCAGTTTCTGCACAATGCTTCTAAAAGTGACCCTGGCTATCTCTTGCCTCTTTTCATTTCCCCCAAAAGTCAAGGACTCTCTCCATGTCCTCTTTTTTCTTTCTGCTTAGTTTTTAGTTCTTTTTTCTCTACCCCAATCCTTCCTCCCCAACCCCATTTTTCATAGCATAACAATCTGAGCAAAGTCACTGTTAGATATTATTAATGGAAAATGGGTATGTTTTACCCTCCAGAGAAATAAATGAAGACTTCGCAGGTTTTTAAATTAGCACTTGAGATTCACATTGCTCAAGCCATGCGGGAATATGAAAATAGCCACCAAGTCCCATGTCTATGATGTCACCATATCACATGGGAGGGAAAGAGGGACCTGGGTGTATTTCTGGTCTGGCAAATTGTAGAACTATTTTTTCAGACATTTGGGGTTTGGCTAAAACCAAATCTTATTTTGCCAAGCACTTTGGCCTTAATTTTTAAGCCCATATGTATTTTAAAAGAAATTCAATCTATATGTTTCTGACTCATTTACACTTAACTCATGAAAACACTGTTTGGTAAGAGCTATTAGATGTCCCAGCAAGTTATGAGCCTTCTTAAGCCTTCTTTTCCCCCATTCTTACCAGAAAGCTCTATTTTGCTAGCCATAAAAGTGTGTGAGCCCCAGAGGCCTGCGATCAGTTTGAGATTTATAACCTCTGAAGCTTAAATGGATTCTGCGTTTGGAAAAAGTTTCCCCCTCCTCTTTTTATTAAGTGCCCACCAGGCTACCTATTAAAGACCAGCTTGTATGTCTTACCTTCCAAGATGACTGAAGGTGAGGAAGATTCATGTGGGCAAAGCTGAGGTCCAGCACTCTAATGTGGAGCTCACTGACTACTCTTAGGATAAGAGAAAGAAGTGGAACTCAACGTGGTTCAAGTTACTTTGCCTTTTGAGAACCGGGGACATTTTTTTTTTAAACCACAGACAACTGAAAGTTTAGGTTTTGGGTTTTATACGTCTTTAAAGTAAGCTGAACGTACCAAGAATGATATTTGAATGAAAACCAGAAAAGCAAGAAGAACATGTCTGCATTCTGCAGCGACTTCACTCTGCATCCTCGGCAATGCTGCGGATACCACTCAATTATAGTATTCTGGAGGGAGAAGGCTTTTGGATAAAGTACTTAAAAATGGTTTATAAATATTTAAAGTATAAGCATCTAACAAATCATAATGACAAAGTTCTACATTTAACCACATGTGCTCCAAATATCTTGAAATTGCTCTAAATATGGGTTTAAAATATCAAACGGGCTTGCTTATGGGATGCAGAACTTTGCAGAGAAACTTAAACCTGATCATTCTTGTTCCCACAACACCCGATCTGTACAATTTTTAAAATGTGTGTATAGATTTCTTTAGAAAGAGATCATGTTACAGCTGGAATTTCCAAAACAAGAGTGGAAGGATGAAATATCGGGTTTCCCCTCCTCTCACCAAATGCAGTTTAGCCACTTTGCTTCCAAATAATTTGTTATTGTAGGATGGCTCAAATTTAAGGCAGCAACATTTTAGAAACACTTGGAGCACCAAGCCAGCTGCAAGGAGGGTATCGTTACAAATTGGGACACATGTCCCATGGGAATACCATTCATTTTTTCATACCAAGAACATGTCCAGGGGAATAAACCATGCAAATGAGGGAAGAGATAAGACTTTTTCCTGTACTGGGGATCAAACTCACGACCTCGTGCTTGCCAGGGAGGCACTTAAGCCACTGAGCTAAATCCCCAGCCCAAGATAAGACTTTTTAAACTGTGTTTTGGTGACATGAGGTCAAAGTTTCGAATCCAATGGGTCAGTTAAATATGTTCATCCTTCTAGTCTTTATATACTTCAGTTACATTCTTACTTTTCTTCTTACCCAAAATACCACTTGCAGTCAAAGAAGAGATAACATAACATAGCATAGGTTGGCAGGGGGAAATGGTGGGCCAGGCCCGGCCGCAGCCAAGGGTCTGGATGGAAATAAGGCCAAGGTCCACAATGCTTTGACATGTCAGACCCTAGCCCCTCACCCGTAGGCAGGCAGGTCAGCTCGGAGACACCCACGCCCTAGTCAGGGTTTCACACTGGGTGACATGGCACATCTGCATGGGCATTTCTTTTCTTTTGCTTATGACCATAATTCAGCCCTACGAGTGGCAGAGGTAGGCAATCTCAGGGAAATCCTGTCTTGTTTCCAACTTAAGAATAATTAGATTCAAGAACTATGTTAAAGCACTAGAGACTAACCCCATGTTTGCTGCTGTTGTCATTTGCTCCAACCATTGTCACCGGAATCTTTTAAACGAGCCTGCGGTCTTTTGTGTGGGTACTTCTCCTTGGCCTCGATGGTCACACAGTCTCAGCCCTGACCCACCCTCCTTCCTCTGCAAACCTGATGCTTTGGGGATCCACAAATCTGCAAAAGAGCTCAAGAAGGTGTTTATGCTTGGCCTCTGGCCCTTCTCCCTGAGTCTGGGACCTCATCATGCTCTGCTGGCGCTCCACTATTTTATCTCTTAAAGCTGGTCTATTTTTTCTCCAGACGAATTCTTCTGAGGCACTTTTTAAAAAGTTTACACAACGCAAAATGCATTAACATCCATCCACTTACAAAGTGTTACATGCTTAAAATGGCAGCTGAAGGATATAAAAGAGCAGGACATGGTAAAGGAAAACAGACTGTCGTCTGTTCTTCTGGCACCATCTCAATAGCAGAGTCTAGAAAGGGCAAGCAGTCCAGGTGGAGACGAGTGCTCCACCACGAGACAGGTATTCTGCATGGCTCTGTGTTTTGGTCCTCGGATGTCTCTTCCCTCTGCAGTGCTTGTCTGCATTAAGGAAAATGTAAATGATTCACCCACGATACGCAGTCAGCTATCCTGTGAGACAAGGAAATGATTCATTGGAAACTATGCAGTGGGTCCTTCTGGTTGATGGCTTGGTAGCAACTGGTCAAATTCTCACTCTCTTGCAAGTACATTGTCAGGGGAGCATTCCTAGACACTACCCCTTTGGTGCCCTGCTGTTACTGACCTGTCCACTTCTCTGCCTCCAGCCACACTGCTCTCTGGGCCCCAAAAGACTGTTTTACACAGCATCTCCCCATGCCGTGTAAACCTTAAAAGTCCAAGTGCTGGGAAACATCTAGTTTATCTCTCTTCTTGCTTCCTTTTTCTTCTTCTTCCACCACAGGCACTTCCAGGATGTGCTGCCTTGAACCTTGAACCTACTGTCGCCTGGGCAGTGTTTTCACGGCAAGCGTGATATTGCACAGCTGCAAATGTGATTTTGCAACAAGAGATCCACAGCAAAAACTGCCAAAATAAGTGCTAATCTTTAAGGAAAGCTCACAATTGATTTAACTGTCTCAGAGTAACAAGAAAATTTCTGACTCAGATACTACCCAATAATAATGTAACATAATCCTTCAGAGAGGCAGAGCATCCTTTCTCTGAAGGCAAGATCTGTGGAACTGTCCTCTGAAGACAGCGCCTCTGTGCAGAAGAACACCTGACTTTCCGTGGCATTTCAGGGGAAGTTGCCACAGACCATGCACAGACTAGTCCAGGAGGTCAGGAGACGAGCTTCAGGGAAACTGCCACATGGATCAGAAGCTCTAGAGACCACAGCCGGGACAAGCTTGCGCCTGCACCACCCTAGCTGAGTCCCCCTTGAAAGTCTATACATTAAGCACTTCTCTTGCCTCACCCTACAACCAGCCCTGCTGAAGACAGAGGGTTATGGCGATAGAAAGTAATAAATACCTGCTCACTTATGTCATTTCATATTCCAGGGGAATATCTGGTTGACAAAATACCTAAAAGTCAGATGTTTGCACATTAAAACACTCCCTTCCAGTCCTTTGTCATAAGGGTTAATAAGGACCCAGCAGCTTACTGAATGAGATACGGTTAAGCCCCATCCTGACACTGTTATTCTAGAAAGCTGTCACCTCAATGAGCATAACAAGCACTCCGCTGGGTCCTCACCACTCACAGGGGTGCATGACCTGACCCTGTAGCTTTCCATGCCTCTCTGAAGTGCCTCTCCCTAGAAATAAGCTGCCAAATGCATCCATACAGTGCCTAAGCTTTACCTTAGGTATGGTCAGAAATGAACATTTTAAAATCAGTATTGGAATATTAAATAGGTCAAGCCTGGCCTAAGATATGAGCACATTCAGTTTGCAACAATTTCCTCTTATCACTTCATTTTTCTTGCTGAAAGAGTAGGCACCCACTGTATTATTTTGAGTGCACGGGCTTTCTTTCCAGTGTCCTCCACAACCTACTGTATTAAACTTCTCAGTCTGATAAACTAAACTGCCTCAAAGTTACTGGTCATCTTTTGGCTTCCCTAATGAGGTGGACCCCTTGCTGGGAACCAGTTTCAGGATTGTGGCTCCCAAACTAGACTAAACTCCAAGAAGCCAACGTTACAGGTGTCTCCTTCAGATTACGCTGAGAAAATAAAACATCACATTTCCACCAGTCAACCTGGAGTAGGGTCAGGGGTTTAGGCCCAAGGAATCTCATGGTTTAGTATTTCTCTTTTTTAAAATTTTTAAAATTTTATTTATTTATTTGGTACTCAGAATCGAGCTCAGGACCTTGTGCTTGCCAGACAGGCACTTATACTACTGAGCTATATCCCCGGCCCAGTATTTCTATATATGTTTCATGTATGTTTCTAGGGTTTTAGAAACATGTAAGAAATTTGGGAGCCACAAATGTGGGAGCCATACAGACCTGTTATTCCTGGAGAATGAACAAGTAAGTAGGAGTGAAAGGGTTACTCCTGGAACACATTTTTTTCCATTGATTATTTTATTTGAAGAGAAGATGTCATTTCCCTGGAAAACTGAGGAGGGGGAGTATTTTCTTTTGAATATCTTCAAACATTTGCAAATGGTTATTCTGAACTCCCTGACGTACTGTAAACAATTGTAAACTGTAGAAATTCTGAAAATGTACAAATACAAACAGCTATCCCCCAAGTTCTCAGGCACAAAGAAGGGAGTATTCCATTTATAAATGGAATCCTTTGTGGATAGAATAGTTTGGGAAATGTTTATACACTGTTTGTCTTATTGTTGGGGTGGCTCTAGCTACAGAAACTACGAAACTGGTATTTCAAGTCTGAAAAGTTAAAGGGGGTTTACAGTCTTTTAAAATCTTCAGTTAAAAATTAATTAGTTCTGCATCTGAGGAAAATATCTGCCCACTGAAATCATTGTAGTCATATCAACAAACAAGAATGCATGAAAGTCAGGTAAGCAGGAACACAACAACTTCAAAATCAAAGCGGAAGGCTATCGTTTGCAAAGAACTAACAAATAATGACTTCTTTGGAGACAGCTGCTGATATTGATACAGTCTGCTTTGGATCTATTCAAAATGGTTTTTGAAAATCTTAACACAGTATGAGAAAGGCGGACACAGAAGGATGAAGGATACAGACTGACACAGTCTCTCTTGTGATAAATCACATAATAAATTACCGATGGGCACATGGGGAAATCACTCACCACCTTGACCGCAGTCATCTAAGCCTGAATTTTGCTTTTCGCTTTTAATGCTTTCACTTGGTTTTAATGTGTCACCAAACAGTGTCTACCATCAGAGCACAAAACTACACAGTCCTTTATTTAATGGATATATTTCCAATTTCCCCAACTGTGTGAACGGGCCAGGTCTCTGAAGGTATAGAAGAAAAACAGCACCGTGCGTGCATGGAGGATCAGACAGGGCCAGAGACAGTGAGTGAATTATGTCAGTCTAGGCTGTGCTATGAGGTGACACGGAACCACAGAGGCCCAGAGAAGGTGTGATTTAGTGGACGAGAGGAGGTTCTTCCCCACTCTTAAATCACTCGCCTGTTACCTCTCTGTAGTCAGCAAAGCCTGAATATTTCTGACTAGGGAAAAGCCGTAATTCAGGGGAGAACAGTCATGAAAAGAACTCTCCAATCTCAAGAGATATTGGAAAATTTTGTCACTGGCTAAAGCCAGCTCAGTATTTTTAGTGATGATTTTGGTCTACATACAAGACCCTCACCTGATTCTTTATTCAGAAGCATAGATCTTCTAAATAACCATCACATATTTTATGCTTTCATGGTCTTTGGGTCCCACTATCCTTCTAGGCTAGTGCTATCATTCTTGACCTAGGCACTGCTCACCTTGGTAACGGTAGTAAAAGGTTCCACCCTCCCGTTCTGCCCTCAGTATCATCTGAACAGGTGACCCTTGGATGTGTTACCATGACAATTCCTGATGCTGACTTTCTGCAGGCGCTCACTGTTTTGTTACATACCTGTCCATTACTCAAAGCTTCGTCAACCAGATTAAATTACTCTGGAACAAACCAGGGGCATTTTCAGTTGAGGTGACTGACAGAAGGCTGAAGCCATTCATCTTCAGACAGCAGGACTTGCAGATGTACAGTCAGGAAGGAGGGATGAACTCATTTTTAGTATTCTGCTTCAACCAGTAAAGCCATCAACGGAAAAGGAAACTTCAAAGCACAGTAGCTGAGAAACTTTTCTTGCACCACCCAACAAGGTCCTTGCTCTAGTTCTGCGCTCCCCAGGCAGACCTCTGGTTACACCAGGCGCCCATGTAGATGCACCAGCTTAGAGATGCACACATCACCTGGAGAGTTGTGCTCCATGCTTTTATGTCCTACTGTGGAGTAACAGATTAGTAGTCTAGGGTGGTTTTAACTAGAAAAACAAGAATTAAATATTGTCTTAAAAATCAAGGCAGCTGCTAAGTCAAGGCTTGGTTTGGTAGTTTTTTGTTTTGTTTTTTAGGAACTTTTCCTCAAGACAATTGAAACAGATTACAGGATTTTAGCAAGTAGAATGATGAAGGAATGGATTAGTCTATCCTCCTACAGCAGATAAAGGAAATGTGGCTCTGGGGTCAGAGTGCCTGCATGTGAATTGATTGCGCTTACTAATTTGACAACTTTGGACAAGTTACATAAAATTTTTCTGTTCTGGTTTTCTCATCAGTAGAATGAAGTTTTGATAATTGTTTTATGGACCCAAATAAATCTCCCTGAAAAACACTTAAAAGAGAGCTGCCTGTGCAATTGTGAGCTCCCTGCCTCTCCTCCCCATGTCTCCCTCCCTGGGTTTAGAGCCCTAACAGACAGTGCATAGAGGGCAGAGGCAGGCTGGCAAGGCACCCTCCTTTGTATCCCAGAAAGACAGCAGCACAAGTTAAGTGCTCAACAAATGGTCATTTCTCTGCTCTCCAGAAACAAGTGATAGATTCAACCGAATCTGGACTTGTTTGCTGCCCACTTGGATGGAGGGAAGCATTCAGGTCCGGTTCCCTGACTGAGCAGCTCTGATTTGGACAAAATCTCAAAGCCGCATCTGCCTCCTTGGCAACATGCATCCAGCGCCCCTCCCACCAGGACTGCTGAGAGGAGCAAACGAGGCCATATTGGGCTGTCGCAGCACACACGCCGGTCCCCCTTTCCTGTGTCACAGTTCCAACTCACTCTCACTGGCTCACTCAGCGCTGAATAAGACTTTCCCCTAAGGTCAGAGCTGCAAGGCCACCCTTTCCCCGAGGAAAGCTTCCCACTGTGGAAGTAAGCAGCCCATCAGTCCAGCGACTGAAGCCCCAAGGTGGAGAGCTCGCCAAGTGGATCGCTGATGCTTGAGACTCGCCCTGTGGACCTCCGGGTGGTGACCAACCCAAGGAAGACACCCGCGCCCAGAAGTTAGGAGCCACGGCTCCTTCAGGCCCCCAGGCAAATGCTGCTTTGTGGCTTGGTTTGCCCCGAAAACACACGCATGCAAGGTTAGTTTTTATTCTCATCCTACAGTTGGAACCCACGGTTAGCATTAAACTCTGGTGAGTCCAATGAAGTCACTGATTCTAGGGCGCGGCCCTGCTCACAGGCTCCCGGCCTCCCCTCTGCCTGCAACCTCAAGCTGGGGGGCACTGCGTTTCCCCAAATGATCTCGCCTCCCTTCCACACCCCCCTCTCCTCCAGTAGGGGAAATGAGATGAACCTAATAATGACATAAAAGTGTAATTAAAGAGCGTGTGGGCGTCGCCCTCCGTGACCCTGGGCTGGGCACTCACACACTACAGCGATTTCCTCAGCTGTAAAATGGGAACGATGCTGCTAAACAAGGGTCAGCGTCATCGGTGCTGCACCAAACGCTGACGGTACGGGGTCACACAAAGTGCACTGCAAAACACAAGCTCAAGGAAAACAGCACTGCTGTCAGCACAGCCCTGGGGCCTGGGCCTTGCCTGGCCGCAGGAAGCACGGCGCCTCGGCGGACATACAAACCTTTTACTTATTCTGATTTCTAATTCGGAGGCACCTCCGTTTGAGCGGCGGCTCCAGGTCCTCGGGCCCGGCGCCGAGCATGGGCGAGGAGAGGATGCACGGGGCCATGGCGGTCTTCTCCGCGGGTTTTGGCACAGGCTGGATCACGCAGCCGCTCTTGGGCAGCATCCGCAGCGCATAGGCGTGGTCCTCGTCCGCCGGGTTATTAAGGTTCGGGTCCGACTTGTCGCCCCCCGCCAGGGCCTCGTCCCCCACCAGCTTCTTGGCCGCCTCCCCGTCCAGGTGGCAGTTGGACGCGCAGTTGTTCTCCTTGACCGACTCCAGCTCGCTCACCGCCGGCTCCTCGGGGGGCAGCAGCTTCTTGGGCGGCGGCGGCGGCTGCGGGGGCTGCTCGGGGGGCGGCTCCGCGCCCTTGGCCGCCTCGGCGGCGGCGGCGCCGCGCGTGCCGTTCACGATGACGTTGCAGGCCGCGGCCGCCTCGGGGCCCGCGGGGGCGCCCGGGCCCGGGTCCCCGGCGGCGGGCGGGCTGCAGTGCCCGTCCCTGCAGCCGCCGCAGGTCCTGCGCTCGGCGGCGCCCGGCTCGCGCTCCGCCTTCACGTGCGCGTGCAGCGCGCGGTGGATCACGTTGTGCAGCCGCGCGCGGTGGCCCACGGTGAGGTCGATGACGCCGTCCTGCGGGCCCTGCAGCACCCCCGGGAGGCCGGGAGGGCTGCCCGCGCGCCGCGTCAGGTCCACCACCTCGGCCCGGCCGAGCTCCGGGGCCGCGGGCGCCAGGCTCAGGGCCTGACCCGAGCAGCCGGGCGGCGAGTCCGCCGACTTGGACGAGCCCTGCTTGGAGTCCCGGGGCGACAGCGAGCGTCCGCCGGCCTTGCCGCCCGCCGCGGCCGAGGAGTCGCCGGGCGCGCTGGCGATGAAGTTCTCCCCGTTGCTGGAGAACCCGTTGGGGGGCTTGGAATCGCTGACGTGGGGGATGGGGATGGGGATGGGGATGGGCACGGGCAGCGGCACGATCACCGGGTACGGCACGAGCAGGGTGGGGGGCGGCACTAGCGGGGCGAGCGACGGCAGCCCGAAGTTCATCATCTGGGGCACCGGCATCGGGCCGTTGGGCATCATGCTCACCGGCGGGAAGGGCAGGCTCGGCAGGGGGGCGCCCGGGGGCGGCGGGGGCAGCAGGCCCGGAGGGTTCCCGGGCATGGTGGGGGTGCTCGGGGCGTGGATGTGGGGCGACAGCATGGGCCGGTGCATGGGGCTGGAGGTGGGGCCCAGGTTCCTGGGGCCGCCGGGTGGGGGCCCGATGCCGGGCAGCATGGGGTTGGACAGAGGGCTGTTGGGGTTGGAGGCGTGGTGCGGGGGCCCGCGGATGAAGGGCGGGCGGATCTGCTGCATGATCTGCTGCTCCATGAAGATGGGCAGCGGCACCGGGCCGCGGTTGGTCATCACCATAGGAGGGCTGCGAGGCGGGACGCCCAGGGGAGGTCCGATGCCAGCCGGCGGCTGGACGGAGACAGGAGGGATGTTTGGAGTCTCGCTGATGGGGACGGACTTGGGCACTGGCGTGGGGATTTTAGTGACAGAACAGTTGGCGGTGTCGGATGGAGAGACCGTGGTGGACGCCGATGGGCCAGGGCCCTGGCTTTGGCCAGCTGCAGCCACGGGGGAGGGGGCCTTCCTCCGAGCATCTGTCAGCGGGATATTCCAAGAGTCTGGAGTGAGCAGCTGCACCCCGGTGCCTTCTGCTTTATTTTCCATGGGAGGGTGTAATGTACTGCACAGCCCAGCTGGAAGGTTGGCCTGGGTCTCTTTGTAGAAAATGTCCATTTTGTATTGATTGAGACATTTTGCACTGCAGAACTGAAGCCTTCTTTCCCCGTCCCCAAAATCCAGGTATTCTTTTGTGTGTCTTATGTGCTTACACCAGTCACATACCTACAACACAGCAACGAGAAACCACAACAGGTAAGATAAGCAACTTCCTTGGGTGGGTGTCGTTTCACGTTTCACATAAAGGCTCTTTCAGACTTTATCACAATTTCCCAAACAGGCTGAAGTGCTTCCTTCTAAAAGGTAAACTTCGGAAATATTTGTGAACTGATGGCTTTGCTTTATAAATATTAACTCTGGAATAGCAATGATCACCATCTCCTATTCCCGTTTAAGAAACTGTGTTGTCAACCATGACTGAAGTGCACTCTGACAAAAAGAGGTGCATATGTGAACACAAATCTCAATAATTTTGGAGGGAAGGATTCTCCTGAAGGTTCAGTGGACATGAGATGTAACCCCTTAAAATTCTCCTCATGCAAAGTCACTGTAAACTACTGACTGTGTCCAATAATGCAGTTGGAAAGGGTGTGCTGTGTTAACTAATAACACAAAGCACGGAACATCACCGTGTCTGGCTTCCAAGGAGAAACTTGGAATTAATCGTGGAGTCTGTGTGAGGTTTAGCTATTCCCAACCTGGGATGTTGCAGCACGCTAGAATTATTTTTTGAGCTGTTTGCCCACTCTTTCTCAGTAGTCAGAATTTTTGGTGACATTTCTTGGCAGGCAGTCTTATTTAACAACTTTTCAAACACCAGAGAACATTTTCCAAAAGTTGTTATGGCTCTTTCCCCCCTTTTCAAATCTACTCCTGGCAAAAGAAAGACAATGCCAAATTTATTTTAAAGTTGGGCTGCAGAACTAATTAAAGGCTGAGAGCTTTTCCCAATTGGAAATCACTAGACATCAAAGTTCAAAAAATAGTCATTCTCAGCTTCGGAACCCATTACTTTGGAGAAATTATTGTGATTTCATTAACACATTAATTTTGCAACACCATCAGCTCTCACAGATGGTGAAGACATGATCTACAATTCAAATATGACTGTTGTTTGCACAAATGTCTTTCCTTCATATGGCATTTTAAACAAGAATTAATATGAGTAATCTTGCCATAGCTATAAACAGATAAACAGATGTCAAAATTTTCAATAGTTCCTTCAGTGCCTCACTTTTTTTTTTTTTGGACAGAATTTTACACACACAATCTTTTTCTTATTCTTCTTACTATTTTTTGTCATATCCTCAACATTCGAGCCACAGAGCAGCAGAGGAGGAATTGTGAAATTAGTCAGTGGTGGGCTTATTGGATTCCAGTTTTTCCCCCCATAAAGCACTGGTTCCAATACTGTCCTAGCAGGAGCCTGTTTTTGTTGTGCAGAGTGTCTGTTCCATTGGTGTGAGTGCATTTTTAAAAAAGCTATCATAAACTATTAAAATTTATCATTTTAATAATGATTGGTCACATAAACAATGCAAAAACAACATATGCTGGGCATTTGATTACTTGTCTCACTTAACTCTCAGCTTCCTTGGTTGTAAACAGTGGTGGCACGCTGGTATGTGGGTGAACACTGGCACGGCAGATGTGAGTCTGTATGTGTAAATCCTTTCTTTCCCTTCTCGCTTTTTTTCACTGATATTTATAGGTAATAAACTTGAAAATGTAAGACTGAATAAAATATACTTATTGGCTCCATTGGTTTTTCTTGTTTGCTGTCATATCAAATTGCCCTTTCAAAATACTTCTTGCAAAAATTTGAAGACATTTTGCTGAGTGCCATTTGATATCAGAATGCCTATTCTTTCAATCAAGTTAACAAAACAATTGCAGTCACTAAAGTATTAAAAATAAATGTTTGTATTCTCCAGTCTTTTACTACAGTGTTTCACGTTGCTCTGAATCCAAGGAAGTTTTATCCTCAGTGAGGTACTCAGTTTACAGATACATGCAGAACTGCTTCTAGTGAGAGGAAACCCATCAGACCCTCAAATTTCTCATCTAGATAAAGGTTAAGTAAACTAGTACTGAAAACATGGTACGCATACATTACTTTTTAAAATCCTTGATCTTTTTAATAAAGTTAACATATAGTGATGTGGCATCTAAATTCCATTGTGAAATAAAACCAGCTGCCTCCGTCGGCCTCCACAGAAACCCTAAAACATAAATGTATAAGCTTCCATTTCTTTATAATCATGGGCTAAAAATATTATCAATGGATTAAACCAATTAAAATAATAATCCAATTTTATGGTATTTTGGGGGGTTTTTATTTTTTAACTATAAGGGAGAAGAGTTTTCTGAAATCCTTAATTGGGTTTTAAATTTTCAGGCTGAACTTTTTTTTTTCCTTCAGAGGATTCCTGTTTCCTCAGGCTAAATACTGTAAATATTTTCAAGCAGAGTGAAATATAATAGTAACTGTAAATACTGTATAATTTAAATGTTCTTTCTTCATTTCCTTCACTTTCAGTAATTCATGGAGGAATAAGGGACGCTCATAGATCTATCCTAATGATCAAGTGAGAATTTTCCTCCATATTTTATCTATTTCCACATAAAAAGAATTAGGCATCAAAGTTAAAAGCAAAACCCTATTCCATCAAGCTTTCCCATTAAAGCAGAGCCCTAACCTCCGCAGCCTGGGTCCCTACAACCCCCTAAAGTGAGTGTGCAGGTGGGAGTGTGCCCATCCACAGGGGCTTCTTTCTGGCAGTGCGAGTGTGAACATGTGTACTGCCTGGCCTTATTATACTGCAATTCAGAACACTGACCGAAAAATACAGAAAAGCAATCTTTCTGATGAAGCAAAAAATTATTAGAGGGAAAAAAACTGTCACTTAAGAAATAATGAATCAAATCTGTCTTACAGGACACATCATTTAAGATGAGGTCAATGAATTTATGGCACAAATGGCTATATCATGTGAGGCAATAAAACACAGGACCATCATTCATTCAACATCTAACTAATGACACACTTAGAGTAATTAAAGATTTCATCATAAGAGCCTGAGCTGATTACTTAAGATGTGGAAGATGGGTGAAAATACATAGTGTATCTCTCTCTTAAATAAAGTAACATTTGCATACCTGTGAAACACACAGCACATGACTCATAAAGTGTAGTTTTCTGAGTTCTGGTATAGTGGGGGTATTCTTCCCTCCCACAGACAGCTTTAAATTGTATTTTATTTTACTTTTTGAGGCACTGTTTCTTCCTCATTATGCGAAGAAGTACCAAAATTCCTTCAAACATTTTAAAGATAAAGATTAAGAGGTGCAGAGCTCCACTCCCTGGGTTCTGGAATGATTTCTCCCTATTCCCACCCCCAGCTTTGTTTCTGTTGGAATCTGGCCTCCCTGGTTCCCCTTCTCTCCCTAACAGGTCCCAGATTGGATGGAGGCTGCCGCTGTTTAATGATGCCAATCTGGGGACCGAACAATCAGCAAATGCAATGCCATTGAGCAAGACAGCTGAAATGCTTCGTATCACAAATACATAATGTATCACCAGGAAGACAAAAAGATCACAAAGGAGATAAACAAATGGGTGTTCCATTCAACCCTAGAACAGCAGTCCTCAAAAAGATTAAATTTACCTTCCTGGGATGTGTCCAATTCTAAACAACAGAATGAACATTTCCTTTAGTCCATTTAGAGTATTTATATTTTGGTGGCTGGCTGCCAGGGCAGTACTTATAAGCTCAGTGGCCTGATGGATTCACTCCTTTCCTGTGAAATAAATGTGTGGCAACCTACACCACTGTGCTGCTCAAAAGACACTGCCTCAGCAGAAATAGCACTTGCTCTTGATACCAGAAAACTGAAAGGCAGGACTTCTGGTTCCTATAACTCTTTCCATCTTGTATTTCCCTGGAAAGAAAGAAAGCTATTCATGTTGGCAACTGAGCCTTCATTTTTATATAAACGTTCAAAGTCAAAGCCAAAGTATGCCATGAGGTTACCCACATGGGCGTGATATATACATTCTGCGGGGCTTAAGGGAAGGTTTGGGTAAGCAGGGGAGGGGGCAGGGTTTCTAATTAACACATTAATCAGCTGTCGGCTGTGGAAGTAAAGTTCATGCTTTAATGGAACCCACCGCTGCCTTTGGAGTGGTAATCTGGCATCAGGAAATATTTAATTAAGAAACCCTTTTGCTGAAACCTTTCTTCTCTGAGCTAAGATGTTTGCAGCAATGGCACAGTAAAAAGATATTAGCATCTGCTTGAATGTCATCAACGATTCGAAAACAAAACACAAAATCTCCCTGTGCATCTGACTTTCCACTAATATAGCACCCAGGCAGAAGCTCTGGAGACGGAACTCCTTAAGCAAAATGTCACTTTGTCACAGGAGGGTGGTTTTTGGGCCTTGGCATGTGAAGTGTCGCGTTGATCTTGTAGTCCATGCCTGGCTCAAAGAATCATGAGCTCATTCAGGAGTGAAGCGGCGGAGCATGGAGAGATAGGCAGAGGCACTCAAGAGTTTTAGAAGGCCTAGGCCCTGCCCTGCCTGTCTGTGGTCGCCGTCCAGCGTGACCTCAGCTGAGCACCTGCTCCTGGCCTCACTCTGGAGAGCCATGTCCCAGAATCCAATGTTCCCTTGGGTCTTGGCAGTGCCTCCAGGAACATCCTCGTTGTGTGTACCTCGTGGCAAAGGATGCTACAGAAATCACATGGGAACTGGACTCAGCTGTGGTCTAAGTCCGGACTCCACCACTGAATAACAGCTCAACCTTATGCAATCGCGGCCTCAGTTTCTTTATCCATACAAATGGGACTAATAATTTCCTGCCAGGTGTATCACTAAGCTCAGTTTCTTTATCCATACAAATGGGAATAATAATTTCCTGCCAGGTGTACCACTAAGCTCCTTAGCTAGTCTATCCTTTTAATCCTCAGTCTGCTCCCATGATGGTTGCTGATGCCACCTAAGCTCACTTCCTGAGGAGGGTGCTTCTACGGCAGTTCAGGGAGGGGAACAGAGCAGGTTCTCCCGGGAGCATGCGTGACTCCACGAGAAAACAGGGCTTGTTTTTCTCTGAATAAATTCATGGTGGGTCTCTTAGACACCAGCTGGGCTCTGTTTCCCAGGAGGCCCTGTCCTGGAATAACAGACTGCAGGGACAAAAAAGCCAGCCAGCAGTCCGGGGTACATCAGCCGGCCCCATGCTGAGGAGTATCGACTCAGTTCCTGCCGAGCCTTCTCTTCCTAGCCGGTGCTTCTCGAATTCAGGAAAAGCTTCAGGAAGCAGCGCGGCTGCCTGGAAATGAGTGTTAGAGCCATTACCGTGAATGATCCCTCTTAGGCTCAACTGCTGTTTGAATAGTGGAAGCCATAAACTGTGCTATTCGTGTTTTATTAAAAAACAGAGCGGATGGACGGTCTGCTTGGCTCCGTACAAGGCAGAGCTATCCATCTCCAAAAGAAGGGCCAGAAGAGAGATGCCTGTCCGTCAGGCCGCCCCACCCTGCGGCAGAAGGTGTGTGGAGAGGAGCCCTCGAGAGGGAGAAAAGCCCTCTCACCCTGCAGGACGGGTGCCAGTTCACTATTCCAGCTCTTTGTGCAAAGCTGGAATTGAGAGTAAAGGAAGAAAGAAAGATGATGTAGTCATAGAAATGCAACGCCACATAGTTCAGAGAGGGATTTACAAAGCAATAGCAAAAGCTCTTCACAAAAACGCAGGTTCATGAATAGGCTCACTTGCAGAGCAGGAAATTTTCTGCAGGTTTAGACTCCAACATGACAATGGTTTTATGTACAGTACTAGTTCTTTTTGCTCTTCTCTTCTCCTCTCCTCTCCTCTCCTCTCCTCTCCTCTCCTCTCCTCTCCTCTCCTTTCCTCTTCTCTCTCTGCCTCCTTCCCTTCTCTCAAATGGGATTTAGAACTCAGGGAGAAGCCAGGCGTGGAGGCACATGCCTGTACTCCCAACACTGGGAGGCTGAGGCAGGCGGATCACTGTGAGGCCATGAGTTCAAGGCAAGCCTGGGCTACAAATTGAGTTGAAGGTCAGCTTGAACTGCATAGAGAGACTTTGTCTAAAAAAAAAAAATGCTGTAGAACTTAGGGAGAGGGCAAAGAGCATCTCTGTGAACTGCAAATCTCAGAACCCTGTCCCTTCCATAGGATAGAGACTCAAGTCCTACTCATCTTGTAAATTTTAACTGGATTCCAGAAGTGTTAGCCCAGGTCACCGGGACAGATCCTTCTCTTTGTCATGTACCATGAGCTCTATAAAGTGGATCAGAAATGGGCCTGGTTTTCTGGGTCTCAATGAGCTTTGGTCATTAACGGCCTCAAGTCTCTGATTCCACGACCAAAGCAAGAGGTAGAATACTGCCTGAATTTAGGATGCCAGGCCTTCTGAACAGCCAAACACAGGATTCAGAAGGTGAATTCCCTTGGGCAGCCTAGGAGTGCCAGCCTGTCATCAAAAACACTGCTTCACTGATAAAGTAAATGCCACTCTCATCTTTACAACACCAGTCATCCAGATGGAAACAGAAAAATTCAGTCAAGTTTTGGGAAAACTCAGTCTACCTGCTGTCCCATGTCTGACTGTCTGTTTTGACCAGGAGATCTCAGAGCAGAACACAGCCGGAGACCTCAGAACAATAAAAGCCCTGAGGGAAGCGCAGAGACCATCTCATCCTCCCCGTCCAGCTTGTGGTAGGCCCAGACAGTCTAGCTTCAGATGCTCAGCTATGAAGTGAGATGGGAAACAGTGATGATACTGTCAGGGGACAGTCGGGAAAGAAAGGAAGCCAGCGGGTGACCACGGACATGGAAAATGTGCCACACACAAGCAGACCACAGTGTTCTGCCCCATCTCCCACTGTCTCTCATGCTGAGTTCCTATTTGCAATGCTTTTTTTAAAATTCAAAAATAAGCACTGAGCTGCCCTCGAAAAGACACTGAACAGGCTGTGCAGAGTGCAGAGAAGAGGCCACACACCCCTGCAAGGGTTAATCTTCAGTGGAACAAACCAGCACCGCCCCCATCCCAGCAACACTCTACCCACTGCCATCCTCCTTTTAACTGATTTGTCCTAGTGGCCAAACTCGACCAACTGTTAGAGGCAGAGTCTCTCTACACAGCCCAGGCAGGGCTCAAATGCACAACCTCCCCGTCTCAGCTTCCTGGGTAGCTGGGATTATCAGTGTATACCACTGTATCCAGCTCAGCTCACAGTTTTTAATCGAAAAATTATCCTTAATATTTTAGTTGCTCAATGTCAAACTTTCTTTTGCTCTTCTAACTCAACACTCTACCCTGCTCAGATGTACCTCTTTGTGTCAGGGTGTATTTACGTTGCTTACATTAACTCTCCTGTTTTCCAAACACACATTTGAATCTCCTTTCAAATGTATCTTTGACTTTATTTTTCTCTTCCTGTTTTCTAAATGTGTATTTGGATACTTGAAGTTTCAGTATTTGAGATTCGAAGAGTTCTGTCCTGGCTGGACAAGTTACAGAGAGGGCTCTGGGAGACCAGCAGGCTGGAGTGTCACAGATGAAGTATGGGGTGGGGTGGGGTGGGGTGTGCTGTGCCTCGGCAGTAGAGAGTGTGCTTGGGATGTGTGAGGCCCCAGGTTTGATCCCCAGCACTGAAAAGAAGAGAGAGCAGCAGGAAGGGAGGCAGGAGAGGACACTGGGAGGGAAGGAACAGTGCCAGCTGCCTGGCTTCCCTCTGTGGTCACTCATCTCTCTTCTTCCTGCATGAAGGGTTTTTCAGAAAATGGCAGAAACCGTATTTCAACATACGTGGTTTTCTGTCATAGACGGATGTGCTAACTGCACGACAACAGGACTGTGAACAGAATGCTGTTACCATGAGTGCTGCCTGTAGCGTCTTTTCTCCTGGAGATTTCAGGTGACTCTGGCTCCCTGCGTCCTCACAGCCGGCCATGTCTCAGCAACGAAGGGCCGTGAAGCCAACACTGTGTGGACGCGGGTGGCCTGGGTCAAGGGCACTGCTGAGCAGGATTAATAGCCCTCTGGCACCCCTACCTCGTGTACTGCTGCCCCGGCATACTTTGTAGCTGCTTCTCGAGGGCCTGGTTTATCCAGCCATGGTTTATTATTCATTTGCAAACTATACCCGGCTTGCTTGGAATCTTCCAGGCGCCTGGCTTATGGCTTTCCTCTTGCATCACCCCATTCAGTTGTCTTTTCATGATCTTGCACACTTCTCCATACCTCAGGCCATGGAATGAACACACTGTGGATGGGCTGGGTTATCTCCCTTTAGACCCTGGTGTCCATGTCTGCCCAGATCTCCGTGGGACGCTCCTTGAAAGCCATGGCTTTTCTTATACTGCCTATTACACCTCTCTACTTTATATAGCACCACCGAATATACTAGTAATAACAGCCAGCGTTATTTAAGCGCTGGAGCATGCTGCGTGGATGACCTCCTTTAGCCTTCACAAGCACCTTACCACGCACTCTAGCTGGGTTAAATCACTTGCCCCAAATCACTTCTGCAGATCAGAGGTCACTATTGCAGATGCTAACTTAGAGCTGTCTGGCTTCCAAGTCCAAAGGTTTTGCTTTGTTTCATTTTGTTTTACCTTCTCCCTCAAGATTACAGGATCAAGATGGTTGATTAGTATTTAATAATAACACCCTGTTTTGAAATTCCAAGATCATAGACATTTTAAACTCCAAGGGACTTAGCAGGCTGAGCCCAGCCTCTTTCCCAGGCAAGTCTGGGTTTCCTTGACATGCAGGTGACCTTCCAGGTGACACCTATGCTTCCCGTGAGATGGACACGAATCTAGATCCATCCACAAGGCCAAGAGAGATTCACACTACAGTGAACTTTCTCCTTGGTGCTGACTTTGCAGCTGCAATAGAATCTCGGAGCCCTGGGATGCACGAGGCTGCCTATCCAGGGCTGATTGTTAGAAAGTCTAACCACTCTGCTGCCTGTCAGCCTTCGGCCAACGTCCTGCCCAGCACAGCCTTCCCAGGCCTTGCCAGCACTTAAGAAGAGCTGTCATATTTCCCGGGAGTTATTTTTAGGCATCCCTAGTTCCTGCACCCAGCTCCCCAAAGACAAGTTCCCTAAGCCCTCCCCTCCTGTCTGTCCTTCCTGCGAACACGACCTTGAGCGCCGCTGCCTTGAACCCAGGCATAACGCATTTTGTTAATGCCCCTTTTAAATGGCAGAACTCAAAACGGGATGCAGTAGCCTGACCAATGAAAGGTCCAGTGAAATCCTCTCCTCCTTCATGTAACACATTATACCTCTGCTAATGCCACCCAGGAAGGCACGCGCTTTTTAGCAGTCACATCCCATGTTCAGTTTTTGCTTGCTTGTCAGTTAGTTGGTCGATCGGTCAGTTGATGAGTTGCTCATTCAGTCAGTCTGTTGGCCTATCTGTCTATCTCTGGAGATAAGGTCTCTCTGTATAGTTCAGGCTGGCCTTGGACTCACTATGTAGCACAGGATGTTCTCAAATTTGTGGGATCCTCCTGCCTTAGCCTCCCATGTGCTAGGATTAAAGGTGTGCACCACCAAGTCTAGCATTCAGGTTTTAAAATTGATCATTTATTACCTATTATATACCAAGCTTGAAGTTTTCATTTATTTCCCTTGAGTCTAACAAAAAGTTTGTAAAGCAGTGATCTTTTCTCTCATTTTACTTGAAAAATGAGAAAGCAAATATTCAAGGAGACCAGGTGATTTCTCTCAGATTTCAGTTTGAAAGCAATGGATCCCAGTTCTGCACTTCAATCCATTCTCCTTCCACTCTCCTACGCCGCCTGCTTCACATGGAGTTTCTGGTCGACCAGGACCTTTTTCTCCTAAGCATTCACCAAACATTTGTTTCCTGATATATTTAGGGGCTCCTGAAAGTAAGACATTAAGCCTTCTAAGCCTAGAATTTCACAATGCAGAACCTCCCCCCAGTGCTAAAAATCTGCTGAACATTTGCCCATTTTTCTGCCTTTTTGAAATTCACCCCACTCAGTAAGATTTGTTTAGCATGCAGGTGTTCTCCACCTGTCCTTCGCCTTGACTTGGGGGCCTGGTCCTCTTTCTGGTGTTTGTCCCACCCTTCCCATACAGAGAAGGCCTCTTTATAGAGGCAACAGACACCATGAAGTCACCAGCCCTGCCTGCTCGCTCTCTCGTTGTGTATCACACCATTTGTGCTCGACACGGATCAATCTATTTCTACTTCAGTTTCCCTCCCGTGAGTTTCTTTTGTCAACTTGAGCTTTCCCACAGGGCTGAGCCCCATTCTGCAGCCTCACCTTTCTGGTATCATAGCCATTTCCAGAACTTCCCACTCACCAAACGACTAAACTTTGGCTCTGCGGGAGGGCCAAACCAACCTTCCTGCGGAAGCCTGTGTTTTAAAATCTGCGTTTCTAAATGTAAGGGAACGTGGCTGATCACACCCAGCATTGTGTCCTCTGCCATCCTGGACGGCTGGCCACTCCACATTTCCTTCCCTGGGCAGAGCAGCCTGAGCCTGTGTCGGGCAGAATGGTGGCCCAGGTAAGATGCCCTCTCTGCTTCTCCCCTGTCCCAGACTACCCATGAGGCATAGGGAGAATTACAAATACCTGTTTCAAAGAATGTGATATTCTTAGCAGATGTCTAGGTAAATTGTCCGACATCTGACTTCTTTGCTAACTAACCTATCTATTTCTTGGTCTTTGCTCCAGATTTTAGCTGAAATACCCCAAACTAATCTTTTGAGGTTTTCTTTCACTTTCCTAAAACTCCTTATCTTAAATGAATGGATTGCTATACAGGACATATTTTCCTGAATTTTACCCACTTGTTTGCTATGTTACCGGGATATGTCACTCATATTTTAGTTCTGCGCGTTAGCCCTAGTGTAGGCATTAGCCCTGAGCAAGTCTCAGTAGCATCTCTAAAATCGTGTGTGTATACGCACAACCCCAGTAGCCTGGTCCTTCCCACTGTCTGCACCGTAGAGGGACATCAGAAGCCATTCATTTGTTCCTGCTTGTGGCTCCATTTCTTGGAGAGGAGCTGGCCCCTTCTTTACTATCCTATTGTCTCTATGCTGCCTGTATCATGCTCGTGTTTTACAGGTTTTGGGGGACAGCTGTCACCTCTCCTTCTTACCACGCTGTTTAAGGCTAACTCTCCCGGTGCAGGCTTCCCAGTTTTCACACCCTGCCTACTGGCCCCCTCTTCCCTGGGAAGCAGTGTGGTTTGGGCCTGTCGCCCTCCCCCTGCAGTTTCAGGTGCTGCTCTGTGCCTGCGGGGCCCTCCTGCCCTCAAGGTCCACTGTAAGGATCAAAACGAGTGGTACATCTGGAGGCACTGTGAAGTGCCACATAAATACATATACCTTTATTTTATTATTACAAAAGGACAGTAGTAACTTTTTGTTTTAAACAGGGAGCCATTGGTTTGTCTATCCTCTCCTTTGCTCATTACTCATTATTCTTCTATTAAATCTATTTTTTAAAAAAACGAAGAACATCCACTAGTTTGAATTTGCCTATGACATGGACTTCAAAGTAAAAAAAAAAAAAAAATGCCACAAAAATATAACCCAGAAGCCCAAACCAGCAAAACACTTAGCCCCCAGCCCCCACCCTCCACCGCCTTTCCAATGCCCGTAGAGTGTTTGACAGCAGCGTAATTGCAATAATGAGGAGGCTTTCGGGCCAGGCTGTGGTCTTCAGTTCACCGTGGATGTTCTAGCCTTAGGCTCAGCTTCAGGCCAGGACCAGCCAGCCAGTCCGGAGTCACCAGTAGAGTCCCTAAGCTCAGTCATACACAGATGTGACATTTATGGCATCCAGTAAACTACACTGCAAATTCAACAGGCCTGGTGTGCTGGGCTTACAAACTTGGGGAGAAGGAATAATTTGGGTTGCCTTGTCTTTTTTGGTGACTAAAACCTACATGACAGTGCCTGGCAGGGTTGGGAAGTACTGCTTCTGGCTTCTGTGGGCTTGCATTGCAGGGGGTGGCTGGGCTGGAAATCGACCACACATTTGGGGCTAGAGGAGGGCCAGCCCCAAGAACACAGAGCGCCAGAGGTGAGCCATGTGACCATGCTGTTGGGACTGGAGCAGGACCAGTCCAGTGGTGCCTGGCCTGGGTGCTCCTCCGTTAACTACAGCACAGAGGGCTCTGAGAATATTCACTCTTCATGTTCTCAGCCAAACACTGAGACCTTGCAGTTGGGGCCCCATGACTCACTTCCCCCCTTTTAACAGGGTATCAGTAAAGATGCAGACTATGCTGGGTTGTCATTGTCTCTCCATCGGAGAGCTCAGGTCCCACCTGGTCCCGGTTTTCCTTTCATTATGTGTCTAGCTTTTTCTTAATCTCCCACTGCCCCCTTTTAAGATCCCATTGGATGTGTGGGTTATGGCAGGTGGTCCCCAATGTGGGGCCTGAAAGTGGGGGAGCGGGGCAACTCAGTAAACTGAGAGGAGAAGACACTCCAGGAGTAGGGTGTGTAATCACTGGGTGTAAAACAATGGGGAATTCAAAATCAAAAGACCATTCTTTGCATATTAAAAAAATGCTTAAAGCTTTATTTAAGTTTAGAGGGTTGCCTATCAAGTCCGCACTGCTTGCCAAATTTCTTGAGTTTATTCAAGAGACCTGTCCTTGGTTTCCAAAAGAAGGAACTGGTAAATTTACATACTTGGGAGAAGGTTAAAAAAAAAAAAGCAGCTTACAGCAAGGCTAGGAAAAAAACAAACCAGCACATATCTATCTAGGCCCCTACAGACTTTTAAAGGGGTATTGAACAGGGAAAAATCACTGCTCTCTCTTCCTCTCACCACTTCTCACGGATCCCTGGGTGGCGGGAAGGCGCAGGGCCAATGGGCAAAAGGCAGCAGTGCGAAGCACACCAGAGAGCCCAGCTGAGCCTGGACCTGGCCAGGACAAAGGAGGTGAAAAGCACCCAATGCCTGCTTTGTCAAAATAATGTCAGCCATAGCTGGAAACATGGGCTGTGTGCCCTGGCTCGGGGCACCCTTGTCCCAGAGTGGATGGACAACCCTGGCTCCCCTTTTCCGAGCCTCTGTCAGCCCTGACAGCACTAGCGCCCACCCTTTCTCTGAGCAAATGCAGAGTCGCTGCCCCTCCATCAAACAAGACAGGTCCCACCTGGTCCCAGCCTTCCTTTTAGTAGGTGTCTGATTTTTTCTTAATCTCCCACCGCCTGCTCACAGGACCCTGCTGGCTGTGTGGGTGGAAGCCCTGTGTGTTGGTGCCTTTGTTTCTGAAAAGTGTCCTGGCTATTTGTGCACTGCTGGTCTGCCTTGTTTTCTCCCATCTGCCTTCTGTGAATTGAGCCATCTTGCCGCGCTCACTGCTTTGTTGAAAACCAACACTTCGCAAATACTGGCTTCTTCACTGATCGTCCCTCTGACAACTCCACCCTCAACCCCATGTCCTCATCCAGACTGAATGCTGGAACTGCTGAGTGTGCCTCATAGCTCGCTTTTAATAATCTCAAAAGACAATATCACTGTGCCACTCACCTGAAGTCTGTAAAAAAACATTTAGCCAGTTAACACATCTTATGTTACAGCTAAGTAAATTACGGCCAGCAACAACGATATATTGTCAGTACGGGGATAAGAGCCCCCATCTCAGTCGCCCTGTAACCGATTGTATTACTTCTGGTCTATGCTGAGAAAGGAAATGAAATGCAGAGAACACTTCGATCTGACCCATCATACAACTGGACTCTTGGCTCCCAGTCAGCGAGTGTGCTAGACCTCCCCATTCCAAATAGCCTGTGCAAAGAATGAGACACGAAAGAAAGAAGAAACTTCAGGGATTATCCAAAAATGTGAGCCGGGGCCTTTCTTTTAATGCTTAGTATCTAGATCTGAAATAAAAGGTGGTGCTGGATACAGTCAGAGACCAGCAGATGCAAAAGTAAGGAGGAGCAAAACGGAGGAGGAAAAGAATCACATACTGTTACGGTTTACATCTAAAATGCCCCTCCAGGTTCTCACGTGAGCGGAAGGTGACTGGACCGCGGAGGCGCACTGTGCTCACCAGTGGATTCGTCCACAATGAGTTCAGTCAGGGAATACACTGGTAGGACGTGGGGTCTGGTTGGAGGTGGGTCTTTGGGGTGTGACCCACAAGAGTTACTCTGGTCCCTAGCTCCTCCCTCCTTTCTCTGTTTCCTGCTGCTGGGGGTTGAGCACTTTTCCTCTGCCATGCTCCTCTGCCATTCGTTTCTGCCGTGGAGCCTGCCAACCATGGACTGAAACTGTGAGTCAGATACACCGCTGCTCCCTGAAGTTGTGGGTGTAGGATATTTTGTGTTAGTAGTGAAAAGTGACTGAGGCACCTACCAACTACCTTTGCATCCACACGGAATCCATAGGTGTCTCTCATGGCTATGGCCTCATGGCCTTCCTAGCCACAGGTGACTATGGCGTGGGCTCTGCCTAACAGGGACAGTAACTCAGTAACGAATTAGATTTTCTCCTTTGGAAAGTGTGAAGGCAAAGTAACGTCAAGAGTCTAAGTGATGCTGGGGACAGTGGCCATAAAGCCAGAGGGTCAGACAGCCACGTGGAAAACCCAGGGCCGCAGAGATCATGAGTTAGAGTGGGGAGAAGGGAGCTGAAGGTGGCTGGAGTGGAAGGTTGTTTTAAATCAAGAAGCAACAGTGTCCACTCCTTAGGGACCATATGACAGTGCATTGTTCCTTTCATAGCACTGTGGTAGCATTTTCACTATCTGAACAACAGTCCAGGAAGCGTTAGGATAAGCAGTAATGGCTATTCCCATCTTCATGGTTTCTTTGAGCTTTTAATAACAAACCCTCCGTAACTTTAGAAAGACCAAGAGTCCAATCCAGTTGGACACACTTTGTCCCGTTTAATCCTAACGTCAATCCTGACAAGTATTACTTTGTGCTAAAAGATGAAGAAATTCGCAGAAGGGACAGTGACTTCAAGGTCCTTGAATGATCCCGTAATACCTCCTCCTCATGGCCAAGAAGCAACGTGCGGCTCTGCTAAGGTGTGCAGATACCTGCTAAGGTGTCTAGGACAGCTCAGCCCAGGGCTGGCATAGCCAGCTCACATGCAAGGGGTGGGACACCACGTCTTCCGCAGATTCAGAAGCATAAAGTTGACATGTTAGAATGACAACACTACTATTTTTAAGGGCCTCCACCTCCAGGCAGTGTGAATGCATCAGGCCTTGCCCACACCTAAACCCATCTGTCTACCCCATCCTAGACGACAGCATCCACTTCAGCGTTTGCTGCCTAGAGTATACGCTGAGAAACGCCAGATCCATCAATATTCTGCCCCCAAATGACTCCATGTTCAAATAAGCTTGGGAAATGTTATATCCTCAAGGCTCCTCTTTGGAGATTCTCAAGCCTCTGAGAAGCTCTGCAGAAAAGAAACAAGTTTAACTTATTTATTCAGAACCCCCAACTTTTGTTTCCACACTATTTCTCCCCAACCCCACCTCCTGCCAAGATTCTAGAAGAAAATACTTGGGAAAATGCTACTTTAACATCTTGGATACATGCAAGATAGGGCCGGGAAAGCTAGGTCTCACCATATTTCCTTGGAGTAAAGTTTTCTTCTGTGGTTCTGGGCCTTTACACCCCAGAGAACCATCCTGCACACGATACACAACTGTTAGCTGTATCTGAACTGTAGGAGAAGGTAATTCTCGTGCGTGGCCCTTCTGCAAGGTAGCAGGCTCTGTCCTGCCAGGAACCAAGGTTATTCGTCCCCTTGTGGCACTTTTCTCAGCTCCGCACCCCCCCACACCTCTATCAGCTTCCCTCGCTCACGGAAGCCTAGGCCCTATCACATTTCACCCTGTGGTTTCAGCTCTGCAGTCACTACAAACTCGATTTCTGTCCTCTCAGTTCTAGTTACCCCACACAGCCCGCAAGCTCAACAGGACGTCACAAATACCGTAGCCTGTGATGTGACCTTCCAAACCCTGACAGTCCCCCCCAAGAGCACTTTGGGTCACCAGCTGCGTTTTCTGCATGACAGATGAATTCATGAGCACTTTGTGAGACCCGAGCCACCACAGTGGGGCAGGTTCTTTCTCATGCACCCGTTAAAGCACACCCACATCCACCGCAAATGAAAAATCAGTGTTTTCCTACTTTCCTCAAAGCACCATCCTGACCTGTCACACTGAGCAGAAACATAAAAGCAAGAAATACCACCTCAACTGGGTTCGCTGGCACACTAACTTTGAAATAAATCCAACCGGTCCATGAGGGCTTATTCTATTCCCATATGGATCATTTTATCTCTTCTGTAGGCCATTCTCTTTCACAAGCCTCTGGAAAATTCACATCTATCAAGACTAAAGGACGTGCATGTCCTGGAGGGCCAGAACAACTGTGGTCTCAAGAGGAAAAGAAATAACTAGGTACCCGTGGACTAAGTAAACTGTTCCACTCAGGTACCTGCAGCCCGAAACACAGACTTGACATCCTGATACACCCAAAGGTACATGGATTCCCTCGGCCCTGTGATTTCTAGAAGGTAATTTACTTGCCCAAGTTCCACCACTTGGAAGTAACTCAAATTCTCTTCTAGGTCCTGTACAGTTATTTACTGATCAGTTTTGAAAACAAAAATGGTTGCAACAACAATACAATGAAAAAGCATAGAACTTCCTAAGCCTCCATATCTGTGTGGCCGGACACTTTAAGAGGCCGTGGACTGGGCTTGTGACAGTAAAATGAGCTGTGGGGCAAGCAGCCTGACTGGCTAATTTTTGCTGAGTACCAGTGAGACGGGAGAGATGAGTTTGGATTGGAATTCCATTACGGGGTTTTAATAATTAAACGTTACATGTTTGGAACCTCATTCTTCTGTATTACTTTTTAAATATTAATCTATTTACATCAGTTGGACTTCCCGCAGCTTGACACGCAGTAAATGGGAGTCACGCTGAGATAGACAACTGTGTTCTTAGCTTAAGTCATCTTTGATATTCGCTCACAGTAGATGCGACACTAACCCTGTGTTCAGTCCAGTCCTGCACAGTAATTACCTCACCTTTAAGGAAGCGGTTTGTTCTATTTTTTTTTTAACACCCTCATGCATTTCTCAACTTACACTGACTTTTTTAAATTAACAAGAATTCAAATTAATCTGATTCTGAGTTCCATAATGTCCCTAAAGGTCACAGGGCACCCTCCCCTCTTCAGAAGCAGGGTTAGAAAATGGATGTGGACAGTAGGGAAGGATATTACCCCACACTGTGATGAGACTGCAGCATAAAAATTCAAAACCCAGAGGCACACATAGAAACCTCATTAAGGGATAACCCTGTTTCACACGGCGCCCTCAGCCCCTAGGACTTCTTCTCGGGGGCTCAGAAGCGACTTCCTCCTGGGTGAACGTCTCAGCTTTCCAGAGTGCCCTTCCTCCTCCCATTTGATCACCCCTGCCAAGCTCTGGCACAAGCAGCAGCTGAGCAGCCCCCTCGGTGACCCCCCACTCCACTGCGCCACGGTTCTGCTGCTGCACACGTTCTCTGGCGCAGACACAGGGTATCCTAAGCAGAGAGAGGAGCTCCCCAAATGTCTGGGTGCAAACAGCGGGAAAAGACACCCAGGGTCTGACTTCAGTGGAAGATGGATTCTGGGTGAGGTATACAATCGGGACTGGCGAAGCTAAGAGACAGGAGAGGTGAGGCTACACATGTCCCCTGCTCCAGAGACGACGGACCCGACGGTTTAGCAGTCAAAGTAATCATCAGACCTGCCTCTGTGCTTGGTCCCTTGCAGAAAGTACAGAATGATCTCCGATTCGGTTTCACTTCAAGAATTTTATTCCCTTTCAGGACAAAGCTAGCAGCACCGATCAGCCACCGTACAAGGCTGTTTTAAAGCACCAAATACCATCTTACTTAATAATAATAAAAAAGATGGATTCAAAGTGGAAAATTACTTGGGAGCTACCTTGGCAATAGTCTTTGTTGCTGCCCAGCCCTGTGACCACAGTGGCAGCTGGATGTCCTGAAACTCCCCAGGGCCTGCACATAAAAACTCCTTCAAATGCAGTGGATTTTTCTATTGTGTTACCTGTCAGTGTTACTGGATGGCTTGTGCAAAAGACCTTGATTCCAGTATTTCTGTTATTGTCTCCAAAGGAAGCCCAGGTCCCGTGCCCTATCCAAGCAACGAATGGTGCCTGGAAGGGCAGGGCAGGAGGGCTGCAGGTCCTGAAGCAATGACCGATGGTCCCTGGAACTGCCTCCTTTGTCTACTGAGAGGTGCCAGCAATAGGAAAGAAGATTCCCAGAGTACAAAGAAACGCTGGAGGAACAAGAGAAAAGGCCTGGACTGACAGGGCCTCCACGCTGGCTGAGTGAGTTCTCCCTCATCCTCAACAGGTAGGGTTAAGATTTCCCTGGAGCAGGCATTTTCTCTGAACCCAGACTTTCAAAATCTCCCTCTCCTCCCCCCATTCCCCCCAATAACAGAAATTTATTCAATTTTGCCCCCTCTTCCGGCCCTCAGGGGCGGGACTAACAAGCAGGAGCAGTTGGGCCTTCTGACCCCAGGGCAGGTGGAAACTCTCCTGATTCTCACATTCAGATTTCTCCCCTGGGGAAACACACTCTCCTTTGAATAATTCTTGGTTTGAAGAAAAAAGCCAGCACATGCTAGAGGTGGGCAGGAGTCATTCAGAAGGGATCACCCACTGAGCCTTTCACATTCATAAGGCAGACTAAAAAGGCTCCGTGGTTCCTTCTTCCCTTTTGCCTGATCACCAAAAAGGCTGTGGTTTCCTCAAGCAGATTATCTTGGCCTTTGTCCCTCTGATTTTCAACTGACTTGGAAAACAGAATAACTATGGCAAGAAAATACCTAAAAGCTTAATAAGTCTATCGGAAGTAGGCCACTAATATTCAGTCTAAATCTTTCCTTAATTTTACTCCATTACTCCTACCCTAATTACACCCTTTGGTTTAAGCTAAATAAATTCCTTCCTCTCTCGGTGTTTACATCTTTCAGATGTCTGAAGACCATGAGGGTGCCAGGCACCCAAACCCTCAGTCCTCACTAAAGTGAGCTGTCCGGGATAGAAAGAAAGAATCGCAGCACAAGCAACTCCTCTGTGTGCTAGACTCCAGCAGGACTTTTCCTGCTTTGTTGGTGCCCAAGATCCTGACCCACGGAGCGGCTCCACCTTGAATTTTCTAATTCTCAGGGTAAAGAAGGGAATGTCAGCAGGTCGGAGGCATACACGGCTACCAGGAAACACTCCAGCTGATGTTCCTACCAAACGTGTAGTAGAAGTCAAATCCCCAAATGGAAATGAACTGTAAATATGTCAGGAATTTCTATCAATAGTGCTTCCTGATTTTTTCAAAGGAGGGCTGCTCTTTAACCAGCCAGCCGGATGGAGCAGAGTCAAATTCTCCTTTATACTGGTTTTATATTCAAGAAATAACAATTGATCAATTTTTGGCTGCTCTGCTTCACACCCCCATTTTAGTCTCAACTTTCTCCTCCTGCCCCTGTCCTGCAGGGGTCCCGAGAGCAGAGCTCACAGGAGATTTAGGGGTGGGATTGTATGACTATGAAAGAGGTGTCTTCTTCTACACTTAAATACTTATTTCTTTAGGTTAAAACATTATAGGCCCATGAGTCCCTGTTAAAACACCAAATATCACTGAGGGAGAAATATTTTAAGGCCCCAGCAAGCCAGTATGAATTGATTTATTCAACTACTTCAGATTTAGGCCTAGAGTCTAACCTTGACTTTGTCATTTCCTAGTTGTGGGGTCACAAGCAACTTGTTTAATCTCTCTGAGCAGAGTTGGTTAAGGAAAAGTTATATGGGCCTGTGAATTTTCAAAATTGTAATCATCAAACACCAGCCAAATCTCTATGAGTTTATAGCAAACACATTTTGCCGTCTCCTTTTCCTCTCCCGTATTACATTTATGATTCTCAGATGAGAGTAGACTCTGTCATTGCTATAGTCAGTAGTAGTCAGTAAGGAGGTAGTCAGGGAGTGAAATAAAATACCCGAATTTCAGTCTGGGAAGTCTAATCAAAACAACTGAATGATTATGTATTTTTAATAAATTTTTCTGTGATCCTTTCAAAATATTTGGAGGCATCATTCCTGAAGTAAGGTCCAAAAGAACCCTAAACTGGAAAGTCAAGTTTTCTGGGCCAAGTTTTCTAGAACCTTCTAGAAATGCTAAATATTGATCTCAGCAGCAGAAATGAAATGTAAGTGGCCGCAACCTGGCCCCCTAGCCAGAGGGAGGCGTCTCAGCTGGTCCTCTGAGTTCCTATACAAAGACTGTCTTGGGGTGTGGACCAGGGTACCTCAGGCCTCAATGTACAGAGTCGACTGCAGATCTGTGCAAACACACTGCTGGTGCCTGCATGTGTCTGTTCAGGGCAGCACTATTCACAGCAGCCAAAAAACAGAAACCACCAGAAGCGTCCATCAACAGTTTAGCAGGCAAACAAGATGCGGTATATCCACCCAGTGGAGTATTATTTTGCCACAAAAAGGAATAAAGAAATGACATGCTACAACATGGCAGGACCTTGAACACATTTTGCTAAGTGAAATAGGTCAGACACAAAAAGCCACAGATGACCCCACTTACAAGAAATATCTAGAATAGGCAGGCAAATTCTTAGACACGCAACGTAGTTTAGAGATTAACAGGTGCTGGGAGCTGGGGATAGTGCGGAGTTAGTGTTTAAAGATTACAAAGCTATTAGGGGTGATAAAAATTTTTTTGGATTACTTAACTTGGGAGCTACTCTGGAGACTTTTTGGTATTACTTAACTTCTTCAAATTGAATGCATTTTTTGGTAATGGCCGCATAACACTTCAGAGCCCATTAAACTGTTAAATGTGAAATGGCAGATTCCACATTATATATTTTGTAGCATAATTTAAAGAATTTTTAACCCATACAGTCCCCCTATTTCTTCAGTAGGTCTGGCGGGGGACATGAATCCACAGTTCTAAAAGGTTCCCAGGTCATCATGATGCTTTGGAACTGAGGCCACTGCTCTAAGCCCCCAAAAGAGAGCCTAGCGAACCCTCAAACTCTTCTCTCAATTTGCTTTGCTGATTGTCTAGAAAAGCGCAAACTTCTGTGCCCATGTAGCAGTGTTAACACAAGCTGGAAATAATCAAGGCAGCTGTCATTTTGCACTCAGACCAACTAGAGGCTGTTGGCTCTGCCCCAGGGTTTTGTTTTGCTTTTCCTGCTTTTTTGTTCTCAGTCCCATACTACTGTGACCAGCAGGAGCATTAATAATCAACAAGCTACACGGTCAGGCAAAAACAGGTGAAAGTCAGACCTGGCAGTGGTTGAGTGGGGAAGTTTTCTCCAGGCCTTATTCTCAGAAATCCAAAATCCAAGCACACTGCATTAACAGTGAATTATTTTCTAACAGGACTTAGGAAAGTGCTCTTTGCTTAATGTTTCCGAAGACCTTGTGTACCAGGCCTTCTGATATGGATCTGGGCAAGATATTCATACAGGGCATAGAGGATGGAATGCAGATGTCTAATCTGGGGTCTAGTAAAGTACTGCAGAGCTCATGTTTCTGGGATTCTCTTTTTTGACATTCTTGGGTTCACCTCAAGTTCACTGGTTTTCCCAATGGTATTACTTAACTTCTTCAAATTGAATATATTTTTATTCATGCTCAGTCAAGTGTTGTGTTTCTACACATGCATGCTTAACTGAGCAGAGTGTGCTGAACATTTTCCTTACAGAGGTGACGCCGTGTGGCCTTTCCACCCAGGAACAATGGCCTCCCCATCACCACTTCACTGCAGCCTGACGTCCACTACTAACTCATAAATATTCGTGATGCCCCAGATGCCCCAGTGCTGGCCAAAGGGACATCATGGAGTCTGTCCTCCTCTGGACTCAGGAAATGGACGCATTTACTCAGCTAGCAGACAGTGATGGTTCTTTTCAATTTGCAGGGCTGTCATGTTTAAATATGAAAATGTTGCTTATGGCCAAATGTTAGTGACAGAAGCCTGTGGCGTCTAACACGGTTTGCACTCTTACTCCTGCTAAAAATAGGCTGGCTTTCTCCGGATTCCTTCAAGTTCCGCATCTGCAGGAAGTTTTTGTTGCTGTTGTCGGCCTTTTTCTTTCTTTCCTGCAGATTACTGTTCCTTGGCTTTGCCAGAGTCTCCTCCCTCTGGGAGAACACCATTCAGAACACTAAAGGACACCCCAGGCTCAGCCTGACCCACAGAGGCCTCACGTGGGTTCCCAGCATTACCACAGCCTCTCTTAGAGCTCTTTAGCGCACAGGGAGCCGGGGCAGGTCCAAGGGGCAGAACCATCCATCTGACCTGGGAAGTACAGGACTGGAGGTGGAAGGGACCCGCTGGGCAGAGTAGGAAGCAAGACTGGAGGGCAAGTGGCACCAGCCAAGCAGACAGCCTGCCCCCTTGGCCATGCCAGGACCATTTCATCTTCCGGGTATTCACACTCTACCAAGGGCAGCTAGAGCGATGATGCACTTGTTTAAAACTTACCAGTGGAACAAACACTCAGCTCTTCTCAAAGCGAGTATTCGATTACCTTTATTAATTTCTCTCTCTCTCTCTCTCTCTCTCTCTCTCTGTGTGTGTGTGTGTGTGTGTGTGTGTGTGTGTGTGTGTGTGGAGAGAGAGAGATAGGAGGGAGTGGGCATGGGGTCTGAGCGAATAGCAACACTACTTTAGGTGTGTTCTGACCAGGCACGTGGTGCTGTTTGGAACTAGGCCTGGGTATCATCAGATGCTCCAAGCACCCTGAAACTCAGCAGAATCACCACAAACGGCTTCCTCAGGCCCCACTCCCCAGATTCTCATCCAGCTCCTCCTAAGAGGGAGGGGCTTCTGGAGAGCTGTGTGACAACCACATGGCACTTGACAGCCTCCTGAAATGTCAAACCCATGGCGCCCTTTCTTTCCACAACTACCACCCCTCGCTGGCTGGCTGGCCGCTGCCTCTGTGGGCCAGTTCTCTGTGATGTGCCTCCCCTTCCAGAGCTAGCAAGGCTTCTGGTCATGAAGTCTCTCACAGGAGATGGTCTAGAAGGAGAGGAAGATGGGCCAGCCATATGGACATTGTACACAGGGAGAACCATATAGCCCTGGGCCAAATGAGGCCAGAGCCAAGGGAATAACCCCTTTCATCCCCCTTCTGCCTTTCAAGGGCCTGACCTTTGGCAGGCACTTGACAGACAGAGCTCAGGAGTTCGTGGAAGTGTGGAGTGTCTTCTCATAGTTTTCCAAAGTTCACGTCCTCTGGGGTAGTACAAAGAGTCTCCAACTGGGAGAGGACATGTGACTGAGCAATAGATGAAGTCTTACAAAAGTGGGCTTTCTTTGGGCTCTATCTTGGCTTACGGTAATTGGAAAGTTGTATGGTTTTGGTGTGTGGTGGGGGTCCCTGAAGAACTGGAAATCCTCTGTGGAGAATGTGTTGAAGAGGGCTACATGATGGACAGCTAGAGATACTTGGGAACTGTTACAGTTTGAATGTATCCCCCAAATGCCCACGTGTCAGAGATACATGGGCAGGGCTACTGGCAGGGCCTGTAGGCAGGGGCACCTTACGAGAGGTCCTTGAGCCCTGGGGGTGTGCTCTTGGAGGGGACCATGGGACCACGGCCTCTTCCTCTTCTACTCCCTTTTGCTTCCTGGATGATGGGGTGAGCGATTTTGCTCCCTGACACTTTACCTCGGGTCCAAAGTGGTGGACCAATGGATTGTGTACAAGACCTTCTAAAACTGTGAGCCACAGTAAACCATTTTTCCCTCTAAGTTAATTATCTAAGGCATTTTGTTGTAGTGACAGACAGCTAACTAACACAACAGCCCACTGCCAGGTCCTACGTGCTTAGTCCTCCTGGAGACAGGCAGGGCTTCTCTCACCTCCACACCTTCCTGGAATTCCTGTCTTCCATCTCCTCCCTGAGACTCCATATGTCTAAGAGAGCTTGGAAATAAAATCGCCCACTCACTGGACTGCTAGCATTACTCCTTCCAGCCTGGAAACCCCTCAAGGCCAAGCAAAGAGGTCCTGGGAAATGGATCCATTACTGATGTGCTGGATACAAACTCTGCACTACCAGTGAAATTAACACATTCACACTGGTCTGGATCACTGGCAGTACATGCATGACTGTCCCATCAGGCAGTGTGGGACAGGCCCATCCACTGGTGCAAGCCGCTCGATGGGACAGCTATGCATGTGCTGCCTCATGTGACCATGTCAAGATGAATTGTGCTTTGTGTTGCACAGTGGCTCTGTAATTTCTCTGCACTATCCATAGACACCCACTTACTCTTGGGGTTTTCTCAGGAGTGGGAAGAACCGCCTAACAGGATATATCACCAACTTTTCTCATCTGGAAGAGCTGATATTATACAACCTAATCTCCTTGGCAGCCCATGCACATCTCTCTGGAGTGGTGGTCTTCAAGGTGGGACAAAACTCACTCCCAAAATATCCATAAGTAAGGGAAGAAAATATTAGAATGCCTACTTAGAGCTTCTGGTAATCATTTCTAATTGTGTGGGAATTCGCAGTGTACATACAGACATGAGAACCGTTGTGCATACGCCAGGCGTGGTGGTGCATGCCTATAATCCCAGCACTGGGGAAGCTTAGGTAGGAGTACTGTCATGAGTTCAAGGCCACCCTCAGCTTCCTAGGGACTTCAAGGCCAGCCTGGACTATACAGCAAGACTGTCTCAAAAAAAAGAAACAAACCAAAAAAAAAAAAAAAAAAAGAACAGTTGTATACAACTTACAAATAATGAAACACTGTGGATACGTGCTCATTTTGTTTTAACTGGTGGGGTGTTTGATGAAACTCTCACTGAGATCACAGGTCCAGGGGACACAGTGTGACCTCACTGCCACGTGCTGAAAGACCCAGATTAGATATAAGTAGGGAGGGGAAGAGCGAGCCTGCCGGGTGACGGGCTGGGGTGGAGGAGCAGACAGCTGCACAGGGTGTCCCTTGCTTCTGTGTCACGGAGGAGCTTCCTGATGCCAGATGCCAGAGCCACCTGGTCTTCCTCCCCACCAGGACATGAACCATTCTACCTTGGGACTGCTCTCTGGCACATTTTCCCTTGCTCAAAGCACAGGTCATTGTCATTCCTGATGTCACCTGAGTGCTTGTCCTGTTTGTCCTTGAGCATAGGTGCGGTCTCTTAATTCATCTCCCGAAGACCTGATGGAGAGTTCTTAGAAAGACGATCAATGCTCTCATTGCAGGAGAGATCTCTGTTTCTGTGGTGAATCACTGGGCACCACAGCATGGTTATCTGGCTTTAGAGTCCAGAGTCAGCAAAAGTGCAGAAAGAACTTTTAAGCTTGCTGCCTGTGTCAGTTCTGTGGAGTATTCTTTTGCCTAAAGGCATTTCTGAAATTGCCACTGATTATTATTACCACTCATTTTATTTGTTTATCTTTACTTTTAACTTTTTGGGGAGGGGGATGAGACAGGGTCTCACTATGTAATCCAGGCTGACCTAAAACTCACTGTATAGCCCAGGCTGATCTCCTTGTGATCCTCCTGCCTCAGCCTTCTGAATGCTGAGATTTTAAACATGTACCATGTCTAGCCACCATTGTTTTAAAAGATAGGGAAAAGTACACTTTAATATCACACAACTTGGGCTGGGCACGGAGGTACATGCCTATAACCCCAGCATTCAAGAGGCTGAGGCAGGAGGATCGCTATGAGTTTGAGGCCAGCTTGCACTACACAATGAGGTCAAGCCAAGCCTGAACCACATAGTGAGACCCTAACTCAAAAAAAAAAAAATTCACACAACTAGGAAACATGTTAGTGCAGAAAGACCAATAATCCTTCTGAGAAACTCCCGGGAACTTATGCCTTCCCATGAAATACCCATACAACATTGTAATTTTTTCCATCATCATATCCCAATCCAAACATCACCATTTAGGAACCCTAGAAGTAAAGAAAAGCAACAACATGAGAAATGCAACAAAAGTACTGATGATTTCTCCTTGAGTGGACAAGGGAGAGACAAGTCCAGTTGTGGGCTATAAGCCACGGTGTAGAAGATATAAGATGTTGGTTCCATCTTCCGCCTCTACCAGTCTGCCCCTCGGCTACTGGGCTTTCCTGCAGAGCCCCAGCCCCAGCCTGACTGTTCATAGTAGGACTTTTCCCTTCATAGCGTTGCAGACCCAAGCACGGCACGTCTCACAGTGCAGTTTCATGAGTGGGTGGTCTCTCCTTTCAGTACAATCTCCCTCAAGTCAGCACATTCAGGACTATAAGCCAATCCCTCTCTCTCCAGAGCCAGCCCTACAAAGAGGTCCACAGCTCCAGCAGCCTTACTGCTCCAGGCTGATCGGGTCTCCTGTCTGATCAGGAGGAAATCTCTCTAGAGAACCCTGTGAAGCACTGATACGATGATGTCTAACATTTAAACTTAAAACAATATTATACCCAGAAAATGTGACCATGCTGACCACACCGCGGTACACAACCCAGCAGACCTCCAGCCCCACGCAGCCACGTACACAGCGGGCTGTGGAGCCACACCTGGTCTCCCGAGGCCACCAGTACTCAGTTTTTTCTACCGCTTGTTTGGTTTCACAAGCACCAGCATATGCTTAATACAATAGGTTCCCGGTGCCAAATGCGTAAGAAAAAGTAGGAGAGAAACTCTGAAATGGAAAAAATTATATTCATTAACTTAATTTTTTTTGCAACAATGCCAGCATGTGACATCAGCAGAAAGCTCCACAGGGCCCAGCTGGAGGCCTACCAGTGTTCCTCGGGGGCTGAACTGATAACAGACCAGAGCATTTCATGTTGGGCCTGTCCCAGAAATTCCAGGTGGCCACAGACACAATCCTTTAAGTTACCGGCCATTTCCTGTTGTGCAACAAAATTGTCACCAGTTGTCCAAAGAATCAGGACGTATTATCTGGCGATGTTTGTTCTGCTGTGGGCAGGGAGGGCAAGGCAGACCGGGCAGTGTAGCTGCAGCCTCTCAAGTCATCTGGTGATTTATGGTGACACCAGGCAGAACATGTAAAGCCAGGTGTCCTGCAAAATGTACGGGAGCCCTATCAGTAACATCACCCAGGGCACGTCCGTCCGTGGGAAGAGATCTGAGGTCAAATGCCCTGCCACACTCCTTCTCTGCCCAGTCCTCCTTCTCAGGGAGGACAATGGGCAAAACCTGAGGCCGCTGTTTCTGCCATGCTCCCTCACCTGCTCAGTGCCCACGGGAGAGACAATCAACTTTGAGCTGGCACCACTACAGGCATCTGCTCTGAAGTCACAGAGGAGAGGCTGGGGTTGACCATGGACACCTGCCATGGGCAAGTGGGGGTGGAGAGGCCACTGGAGCCCCACCTTCTGGGGACCTGCCAGAAATCAAGGTGGGCAGGGGAGACCCCAGGGCAAGGTCCCCGCCCTGCTTCTTCACTCAGCCCCTGAAGCAGAAACCTCCCCTTTGTGTACTAGGGATTAAGCGAGGGAGCCCAAAAATCTCTCCACACACAGAAGCAGACAGGGGCTCAGTTTCCGGATAGCTACGTCGCCTTTCCTTCCAAAACTGAAGCCCTAAAACTCAGATACCAAACAGAGGCAGTGAAACAGCAGAATGGACTTTCCACTGAGCTCTGGTCTCTCATCACGTCCCCGTCACCACCAGCACACCCACGGTCACCGCCCCAGCCTGCTGCTTCTTGACTCCAGCAAGATGATCTCTCGACTGTGGATAAGATTCCATCTGATGTGTAAAAGTTTCTCAGCCCGCGAAGGAGGCTCGGGGTTTGTGTGAATGTGTGGTGGGCGTGGGCCTCACAACAGTAAGCAGCCACTGAAGCCAGCCCAAAGGACAGGATGAAAAACAATCATCATACCCTGCCCCAGAGGTTCTCTAGCGTCAGTGTGCCCGTGAAAGCCCTAGGGAGCCCGTTAAAATTAGGGGCTACAGCCAATTTGGGATTAGAAGATCAGCTCCCAGCCAGGGAAGCCATAGTTTCTGGATCCCAACCCAAGGCGCCCGGTCTGAGAAAAGACTCAGGTCAGTTTTCCGAGCCAAGGGCAGTCTGGAAGCCACACTAATTCCTTCCTGGGGCCTTCTTGGAGATCGGGGTAGTGGTTCTTCTGTCTGTCTGCAAGCTGGATCAGCTGGAACTGCCACTGCAAATCAGACCACTTTTGTTTTCTTCGAGGTCACTGGTGGAAATGTTAATACACCGATTTTGCAAATAAATTTTTTCTCCTATGTATTTTCCTCACCTTTAGTTAAAAGCCTTCAAGATGATCTCTTGGTAGGAGAAGTCAACTGGCCAAGCAAGACGCAGGACCCCTGCGCTCCATCAGCCTGCTGGCCTGTGTGGGTCTGGAGAAGGGGGCTGGCTGGTCTTTAGGGTGCTGTTCAGCACGGGGGAGGTGCATTTGAGTGTGCTGTGAGGCCAGGGAAAGCTACTGGGGAGCAGGAGGAGAGGGCTTGGGGCAGGCTGCTAGGGCGACTGGGACCTGCAGGGAAATGGACAGGTAGAAATTTCTGGGGTCAGGAAGGCAAAGAATGTTTAGGAACTGGAATGCCCTGTTTACCTTTCATAGAGCTGCGATACAAAAGCCCTTTGCTAACGTGAACCTTCGGTGAAAGTTCTTGCATGCACACGCACACGCATGTGAGGACTCAAGCACATGCCAGACTCTGGTTTAGAGAATCTAAAATATCAAACTCACAGGCTCCAAAGTGCTGGCACAGTCTGCAGGCCTGGGTCCAGACACCTCGCTTCGGGGCCAAACTGGAGGGTGTTATTTTACCACATCTCTCAGGGGCACCTCATAAGCATAAGGTAGTAAAGGCCAAGAGAACCTGCCTGCTCCCCTTCGTCATCATGGTTCTTAAGTTTCCACAGGGGAAAGGGGGAGAGGAGACAATGGGGTACAGGGAGGCTGGGGGATAAGGTACCAGTAGGATAGCAAAGGCACAAGGTTGGGATAGAGACACCCCAGTCCCTTCAGGCAAGACCCTACTCTATTTATAAATGTAGTGGGGCCAGGTCTCTATGACAAGATGGACAGTAAAGCAAAATTACAGCACAATAACCACAGCACACAAAAACGGAACTTACCCAAACACAGTAAGAAATTAGACCCACTTGGGGCTGCTGAATCTGCTAACAAGCATTTCAAAGGTGACAAAACCAACAAGCAAGCAGCATAGGCATACTAACAGAAAACCAGAAACTGTCAGGCTGGTTGAGACAGCTTGATTATATTATTGTGAACCTGTTGGCTTTTTTGTGACTTTATACTTCTTATGTGTACTACAGATGACAAAAATTACTGCCAGTTTAACACAATAGATATTAAATAATTCACGGCACTCTCAAAAGGTGACATTATTTTCAAATGCTGGACCACTTGAATTCATCTGAGGACTACTGATCTGTGAAAATATTGTGAAACAGAGAAAGGTGTGCAAATCTTGGGACATGCGATCATCACACTATCTCCAAGGCTCCTGTGTGTATAATGTCCCAAATGAGGGATCCCCACCCCCTACCCTGCCTGGGGCCAATACATTCCCAAATCCCAGCCCAGCAAAACGAGGAAACTTTCCCATGGTGATCCAAGCTGCTCAATCCAAACTCAGCTTCTTCTCTTCCATTTCTTAAAATTATTATGAAGGCTGGGGAACCTCCAGGCCCTCAAGGAAAGTTTAGCACTGGCACCCTCTGCCTGGGGACATCTCGTGGTGTCGCACACCTCTCAGCAAAGGGTCCGGTGTGGACAACCGCACTAGCTTGATGCCTCTCTCCAATCACAGAGGTTTCCTTTATGCTCCTACAGTCCTTTTTCCAGGCTTCTGTTACATAGTACTTAAGCCGCTTTTGAGACAGTTTTCCACTGTGTTTTAAAAGGCAGTCCTGGCATGTCTGTAAACATCAGTTCATTTTCCTGGAATAAATCTTTTTTGTGTTCCATCCTCTTACCCACAGGGATACAGATGGCATGTTTTATGTGGTGGCCACTATTTACAATTCAACCCCACGGAGGCCCATGAGATGCCACAAATGTAGCCCACACAGGAAGACAGCCCCTTGGGCAGAGACGTTTGTCCCAACAAACCAGGAGTGCCAGGAAAGACCACGCCCTGAAAGTACACAGGGTGCTTCTCTGCTGACACACATCCTCCACGCGGGGTCGGTGGGGTCTGGGCAGCCCTGAAGGCACGCAGGAGGCAGGCGCTGCTCGCAAGGCAGTGGAGGGGACGTGGCCAGGGTCTATAGGCAGGGAAACGGCACACAGAGTACCCAAAACTGGCTGTAGACTTTAAAACATCAACAAAGCAAATGCGTCCCTATCCTAGGAGAAGGCTCACCACATTCATTTGCATGTTCGTGAGCATCTGGTAGCTGAGTATCAATGTCTCCTTTTTATTCTGATGGACAGCTAGTAATCACAGTAGATGTGACCTTGTCAGTACCTCACTAAGGGGACAATGGGAGAGGGTTTATTTGTGAGGCAGAGGGAGGGAAGCAGGGAAGAATCCCTCCACACTGAAGAACACTCTGAGGAAGCCGCAGCCGCCTCTGTCTCACACTAAGATAGCATTTGCTGAAAATGTCAACAGATTGCTTCTTGAGTTTGAGCTGTGCAGACATCAAAAGCTTATTTTAACAGGGCGTTTTGCTTAAAATCGCTTGGTTGGTTTAGGCATTTAGAATGTCTCTGACTATATGATTTGAATTAAGAGGTTCTCGTTGGTTTTATTGGTTTAGCATAAATCAGGGCATAACAGGAACAGACTCTTTTGCAGAACCAGACTTTTTAGACCATTCATGTAGTCAAATGTGCTCTGTTTGTGTTGTATTCTTGGTGATTTTTTTCCCTCCCCTCCTACCCCAACAAGCTTTGTTGCTATGCAGAGGCTTAGTGCTCCTGCATGGAGATCAGTTCTAGACTTCGGTTTGATTTGAAACAAGCCAAGCAGATTTGATTTCAAAATGTGCCCAAATGTGATTTCAAAAGGTTTTCCTATTTCTCTCATCAGGAGGGCGAAGGGAGTTGAGAGGCAAGTCACTAATTGAGTTCCAACAATGCTGGTTGATCTTCCCCAGTATTTGGTAGGATTTGTACACACAGTTCAGAGGGGCACCCCTGTTCCCCAACCACCCCTGCCACTGTGCTCCAATCAGGACAGAGTCTCAAAAGGCTCCCTACAAATAAAATTCTTCCCCTCCCTTATTCCTTTTCTTTCAGTCTTTCCTTTCACATTCTCTCTCCATGTCACATTGACTAGCTCTGACTCAAAAAGTTAATGGTAATTGCTCTCATCTTAATTTAGAAAAGAGAGAGAGAAATGAGTGTAATTTGCAGATCTGTGCACAGGTCATTACAGGTGTGTTATATTAGTGTATTCACGAGCCCTTTGGGACAGGCAGGCAGCGCTATCCAATAACTTTCTTAATGTGTAATTACATAGCATCGAACTATAATTGATTAATTGAAAAGAGAATGTAGGCAGATGTGAGGGCAAGACTTCTGTCGCTCATTAAATGAATATGTCCTTGCTTCTCTTTAATAAGTTAAGTGGAACTACTCAAAAGCAATTAAGCCAGTAGTGAAATTCATTAAATTTTAAGTAATTATTGGTATTAAATTCCGTAATAAAATTCAAGACTTTGCATAGTTCTATTTCAAAAAGAAGTATAATTCTATAGTAATTCTGTGGGGCCAATTTAACAGAATGAGGATTCCAAAGAAAACTGTCTTGGACTGACTGACATTCTGTGTGAGAATCAGTGGAGAAGAAGAGAGGTGGATGAGGAGGGGGAGTTCCAGACAAACTACCTGACATGATCGGCAGAGTCACTTTATTCCAGACCGCTAAGTCAGGTAGAAACACCATCGGCATTCACACAGCGGCAGCCCCTCAAGGGAGTCACCGCGGAGGATGGAAACACAGCATTTGCAGTGGAGGTGGTGGGAGATACATTTGTTGGAGGCCAGGCCTCGAAATAAAGACCGAATGACCAGGCCTACATATTTTCCCAAGGGATAAGTAATAAATTGAAGATTATACTATAATTGGTATCATCTTGTCCAATAAAGTCTAGGTAGACATCAGTCCACTCAACTGGGTGACCAGGACTTCTGATCCATGTCTTTCTAGGTCCTCGTTCTTCCCATGCGCACTTGCTACGTGACCTGCTGCCTCAGTGGATCAATATTACCTAAGTGGCTATACTTGTAATCTTATTGGTTGATCATAGTTTTGACCCATGTTGTATCCACTTCACGATTTCACTCTATAAAACTTCCTTTGTGAAGCGGGGTGCTTGGCAACCCACTTTTGGGTCCCCACCTGTCTGTCAAGAGCCATTTCTCTCAATAAATTTCTCCCAGTCTTAATCTGCATTGTTATTAGAATTCATTCGTGGATTCTGGGGAACATGAACTCAGCATATCTGACATCTAGCAAGTTGGAAGCTATATTATTTCTCCAACATCAACTTCAATCTAAGTGTGTAGTGGTGTTTACTAAGCAATGTTTTCATTTAAAATCTTAATCAAAATAGTTGGGAAAAAAGAGAAAACCTGTTTTAAATCTAATGCCCTGAGTACTACGTTTGATACTTTCTCTAACAGCTCAATGTAAAAATCAATACAGTAATTGAGTAAGACAGTAGTTTGGTGTAAAAATGAATACAGGGAGTTGAAAGTAGTTTGGAGAAAATCCTTTCCAGGCCCTACTCTCTTTGGGAAAACAGACCTGGGCTATTGAGCCAGGGAGGGGATGAGGTGTGCCTTGGGTTAGGGACAGGGCCACAGAAACCTACCAGAGCCCAAGGACAGTTTTCATAGCACCTACCACTGTTCACCCTGCCCTAGAACCCGAATGACTCAGAAATGTGGCAGAGAAGAACAACTCAGCAATGCAGCCCCGATCCAGACATTCCCGACAACTCCCTAGACTCAGGAGAGACCTTGGAGTCAGAGCAACTGTGGAGAGGACCCCATAGAAAGCCACACCAGAGGCTGATTCATTTACACTGAAGTATTTCTTAAGCGCCTACTCAACGCTCATAGTAAGATGATTTTACATACACATATAGTTTCCTAATATAACGATATGTATAGTTTCCTATTATAAGAAAATGTATAATGACCTCGTACAAGCTACAGGTGGAATTCTATAAAAATCTAGTCCATCTGTATCCTTCAGGGACAGAACATGAGCTCCTGAAGACAGGCATGCTGAAATACTCAGTAACTTTCTTAATGTGTCGTCATATAGCACCAAACTACGGAAGGATCTTATGCCCTGCACACAGTAGGTTCTCAGTAACAGTTTGATGAATGAATGGGTCTGTGACATGGCCTATGAGGACAGCGTGATGCCGTGTGGCACCCTCCTGAAGTCTACTTAATTTATGGCCACAGTGAAGAGTAGAAATGTTAACGTCTCAGCCAAACAAGCTGAAGAGGAGGTGACGGCTGCTGCAGCTGAGGCCCGATTAGGCGACTGAGGCTTCAGTGGCAGCCATCAGCACCCTCAGTACTCCCGTCACCCCCTCCTCACCGTAGAGGACTTGAAATGGAAACCTGTGGGTTTTGGTCAGTTTTGTTTGACTAATAGATTCAGCCACATATTTTTAAAATCTGTATTTCCAAAGCTAAACATAACTTTGTAGGATTAGGTTTACAACTTAAAAGTAATCATTGCATTTGCACCGTTTGCTGGGGCTCATGCCGAAGACATGGGGTGGGTGTGGGGGGCTAAAGGGCCGCTGGCTCCTGAGGGCACCACTCCCAGCAGGGCCTCAGGACAGAATCCACGCTGCAGCCCTGCCTACACAGACCGAGGAGCAGGTATGCAGCTCTCTGCTCACCTAGGAGGAGGGAAAAGGGTCTTACATACACACCCCCTTGCTGTTGGAGAAAAGGATTCTACTTCCTGTTGGGGAAAAATTTTTTTCCAATCCTTACACACAGGTAATTTTAGCAAGCTTAACTAAAGCTAAAACTAAATTAGACTAAATAGGTATATTAGGCTCAAAAAAAGAAAAGCCAGGGCAGTAGAAAGACATCAGGTCTCACTTCCTGTTTGCACGTTGTCCCTACCGTCCTGCAGACCACCTTAATCCTGAATGTGATCTCAGCGATCTGTGTGTAAGAGCCCAACTACACCGAAGAGGAGTCTTTTCCACGGGAGAGGCTCTTGCATTTTAACAAGTCTACCACGTAACACTTCTCTCACATTATTTTGGGTTTTGTTTTCTGCTTTTCATTTTTATGACTACAACCAAGTACGAAATATATTCCAGACAGACCAAAGGAAAACTGATTCTTATCAAATCAATAATGAAATGCCCAACTGGTATTTTCTGAAACCTATCAGCACATAAAAAAGATGACCTTAAAAAAATGGGTGGTGTTCCCTTCCAAAAGAAAAGTGGAATTTTAAATGGTTAATTAGAATAATATGTGAATGAAGTATTACAAGAAATTTGATTTGGAAGATTAAGTAGCAAATCCCTTTGATGTGACACAGGTTTTTTTCCTCAAAAGTCATTTTATATTAGTCCAATATCTAATTTAGTAAAACCAGTACACTCAATAAAAAGGTTTTTTTGTTTTTGTTTTTGTTTGTTTTTGGTACCAAGGATCAAACTCACAACCTTGCTCTTGCCAGGCAGGTGTTTATGCCACTGAGCTAAATCCCTGGTCCCAGAAAGTTTTCTCTTTGATGAGGATTATTATTGGATAAATACTAGTTCTCCATCTAGAGTCTGCTACTGGGCAAATTGTACAGAACAATCTAAATCTACATCATCAAAAGCTGTATAGCACAAGATTCCCCTGTTACTTTTCAAAAACAGTAATTCTCACTTTTTTTTTTTTTTTTTTTGTATGTTTGTTTTCACTTGATTTCTGAGACAGGGTCTCGATATGTAGTTTAGATTGGCCTTGAATTCACTACATAACCCCAGGTTGGCCTCAAACTGCAGTGATCCTCCTGACGCAGCCTCCGAGTGCTGAGATTACAGGTGTGTGTCACCATGCCCAGCTGTGTGTTCTTTCTTTCTCTTCAAAACTGAGTATAAAAGAGGAACCTACTCTATTTCCTTCTATGAACATCTCCTCTGTGTCAAACACGCTATATGATCTTACTTGACTTTCACACCAATCTTCAATGGCATGTGCAATTAATATTCCTGTTTTCCAGATATAGAATCTGACCTTCCCAAGACCACAACATTCGCGACTCACGTAGCCAGGAAGTGAACCAAGTTTCGTGGTTTCAGGCACTTACACTGCAAGGCCTGTGTGCATTTGATGAAAATTCTATCCCTTTTGAAGTAATTTAAAATTTGGAATCTTTTTTCCTATTTATATTTCTACAGTTTAAATCGCAGTGATCACTGAATCATTCTAGATCACAAATATTTTTAAACTAAAGTTTTTCTGTTTCTACTCTTGATTTTCTCACTTCGTACAACTAGTGACTTAATTAACACTCTCATCCGAAATCTAAATTTATAAGAAAATGAGCTTGAAATGAAATTCATCAGTTATTTACATTAAGATGGTCATAAGAACTTGATGGCCAATATTTTTGGATACTCATTTGCAGTCTCTTTCTCGTCTTCCCATCTGTGAGGTCTCTGTCCTCACCACACTGTGCCCAAACTGTTTTATCTTCTAAACATTTCCCCAGCCTCCTACAATCCAGGCAAGCACTTCTTTCATAATAGTACTTCCTGGCTCAGGTATCTAATACAGTTCCATGTAGCGGAAAACACAAAAAGTAAAATTTAACTGCTTGGCTGTCACCGTTTTTAAGCATCTGAACACCACGATCTAACATATTAATTGAGATGATCGTCCAGGAGCCCCCACCATGGTCCACTATGTATATGCTGCCCACCCACCCTGCTGTCAACCCACGTCTTTCCCCGGGGAGCCTCCATTGCCACTCACTCTCCAAGGAGCAGCCCAACCTCCCTTTCCTCTGAGGACCCATTCAGATCATCCCAGCTCACTGTTTCTGTGTATAAAATGACCTTCTACTTCCTAATTGCACACATACATATTTTAATGTCTTTCTATTCTTTCGTCACCATACTGCCCTATCTGACACTTTACACTGGAATACATGGTTCATATAAATGTAGTTTGTCATCTCCTTCTCAGAAGCACCCACATTTATACTTTGCACTGTAACAAATTACTTTTCAGCACAGCACTAAAGCAGTGAGTGACAGCAGGCACCCAATAAGATGTATGTATACTGAAAGACAAATGTCTTCAAAATGTAAGTGACACACACACCCTAGCTATTTACTACTATGTTAATTGTACGCTTTGAGATGCATGCATGACATTAAATACCCAGATTTTTAAAAAAGGTTTTAATTTATAGATATTGCATTGCATCATAGACATGTACTATATACAAAAGAACAAATCAGAGATATAAGAAACTATTCAGACCAAATAAACCAGGAAGAATATATCCCTCAAGTAAAGGTAATTTGGGGTTTGGATTATCAAAATTGTCTGTCTTCACTGATGAGCTCAGTTTGCAGTGTGGCTGATTTGATGACAGAATGCTGTTTAAAAATCAGAATGAAAGCTAAGGAAAACTAAAACTTTTATTATAACTTGATATTTCCGTGTTTTTTGTTTTTATGTATTCACATGTAAAACATCAAATTAATATAGAAAAAATGCTACATAAATGTTTGAGATGAGTTAAATGTCATAGACTTATAAACACTTTAGTTATGCTTTAATTTCATTTTCCTTTATATATAATCATATTTCAACATAGGATATATAAGTTTATACATATATATATATATATATATATATATATATATATATATATATATCGTATTGTACATTTTCACAATTCAGGCTATCTGGTAAATACATAAATATTTCTCCAAGCCAAAACTGGTGTTTAGTTTCCTGAGACAGTGTGAAAATTAAAAGCACCACTGAGTGAAATGGCCACACAGAGCAAGCCCCCTAAATATTTCATATAACTTGATCTGGACACTTTCCATGTAGAAGCCTTCTCCTAGGATATGCTCAATATTTAAATATATTGCTTTTCTTTTCATCACAGACCTAACCTCTTAAAAATGTTTATGTGAGTCTTTCTCCTCCCCGTTCACATAATGGAGTGTGTAACATATCCTGCTACAGTGTCAGAATCAAATTCAGATTTGAATTTTCCACTCAAAGGAAATCAGACTATATTGAGGTCTACCCACCATAAATACCAGAGTATTCCATACATTGAGTTTGAGATGTAACTTTTTCTGGACTACAAGTAGATGCCCCAAATGTAGATAATAAAATTCGGAAGTGTAGGGAATATACTCATCTGCACGTACTTCATCTCTTCTGTAGGTTGGGAACTTCTCCAAGAGATATTGCTGAGGTGTAAGGACATCTTAATTTATGAAACTATGTTTCCTTAATGTAATTGGCAGCACTTTCTATCAAGATAGTCAAAGAAAGGATCACGGCCCCTCTCACGATGTATCTTCACAAGTTTTCAAGAGAAATACTGATGGATGCACAACCCAAAGCTGAATGTTCAGTAACTTTCTGAATAATTAAGGTAAGTGTATTGTTTACTATTTTAAACACAGCTTTGCTGGATATGTCCTAACTGGTTAGGCACCCCATTTGTCAGAACAAACAAAGCCACCCATCAGCTCCCCTGATGGCCAAGTATACAGCACTAACATGTCCAACAAGACAGCTGGAGGCCAGTCCCCCCAACTCCACCTCATCAGCGACAGAGCACAATGCAAAATCAACTTGTAAGCATTTCACTTTTACCTGGACTAGAACCAAGGACATGGGTTACTGTATGCACTCGCGCAAACAAATAATCCTTGAGCATTTCACCTACATACTTTGTTGAATTTATATTACCATGGGTAGTTAAGATGCCATTATTTTAATATCACCAGGGAGAAGGTATTGCCAATTAAATAATGACAGGTCATCAACTGTTGTATGTGACTCCCATTTCTGAGTTGTTAAGATGTTAGGGGGAAAGCATATCCAAGAATCCACGAAAAATGGTATGAGCCAAGCATGGCTCTCCAGGGTCCAGGGATGAACAAGACCAAAAAAGCTTCTGCCTCGTGGAGCTCTCGGCCAGAGGAGCCTCATCTGGAATCAAAGCAACAGAGCACAGCCCACTGACAGAGCTCAGTCCCTGGGTGTATGTAGCCATCCAGCAGGGAAGAGGAGGAGTCTGACAGAGCTCTCCAGGAAAGCCCGACTCCTCAGACCAGAAAAGCAGGAAGTATACAAAAGGCACAATGAGAAAAGATATTTAAGCCAAAACACGAAGAGAAAATATATTAGACTCTTGTTTTCTTGCTCCTGCTCATTTGCAGCTTAATTTTGGGCTTCCATCATCTTTCTTTCCTCTTAAAAATCCTTTTCCTAGTCCTCTACCCTCTCTACATTTCCATCTCTAATTTCTTGCCTCCCTTATTACCTACATATGTCATTCTTCTCAACTCCAAATATTTTTTATGCTTTTTCCCTTTTTCTCCCAAGAAAATTTCATTAGTTCCTTCTAACCATAAGCCAAGTACAATTACTTTAGTTCTCACTGGTTCCTTGTATGTTCTTATATCTACGATATCTTATTCAATTTCCTGGTTTTGTTTGATCTGTAGTTTCCTGGAAGCCATCAGAGCAAATTCTCTTTGGTATTTTAGGTAATTGTTCAGTTCTGGCAAATAAACCAATGAGGAAAGTATGACTGACACCTGACTCCCATATGCTACTTTATGGCCAGAAATCTCAAAGGAAACAAATACATTCACTACAAGGAATACAGCCTGACCAAATCAAAATACTTCAAGCGTTTTTTAAATCAGCCTTAGTGATCATACAAAAATATCAAAATCTTCAAGAGGAAACTTAGCCCTTTAATAACTGTCAGATTTAAAAGCAAACTCAAATGCTTATGTCACATTGAAAAATATATTTTCTACAGTCTAAGCTGTTATAGTAATGTCCCAAGTCCACAGAATTAAAAAATATATATACTTTAGTCCTGTTCCTCACAATTTACTAGGCACTGGGAAAACTTAAAACATTGACATGTCTTTTGGAATAAGCTGCCTTCCTAACATAGAGGTACTGGCCTCAAACATCTACCAAAGGATTATTACTAGAAAGATGCCAGAAAGAGGACTCCGATGTGATTGATTCCTTTGTCCTGCAACCACAGATTGAACTCCTTCTCAGGCCCTGAGATGAGAAAATGTGTAATACCTGGTCATCCCCTGAGAAGGAAGCGGACCACAGTGTCATCCTGGAGAACATATAGTCTCCCATAACTGTCTCCGGCTCTAAGAGCTCCTGTGATGTGCGTGTGAGAAGGCATGACAAACAAATCATTATGCCTCAGACCTTCTTTGTGCAAGGGCCTTGTAACTAGAAAGGCAAAGATTCCCCATGTCCTGGAAAAAGAAAGCTGCTGGGAACTAAGGGCCTCTGATCAAATCATGGCTCCTACTCCCCCCAAAACCCCAATATCAGACAAGAAGCTGATACAGGAAGGAACTCAAGCCATCCCCAGGTGACTTCTGCCCCAAACAAGAGAGCTAGAAAGGAAGGTAAAACAGAGCTTGCACAGGTGGAGAGAGAAAGGAGATGGTCCATCGTGGTGCGGAGGGTCTTTATGTAACAACAACAACAGAAGAACTTGAATCACAAGACCATGGCAGTCACAGGAGCCAAGAGACAGACAGAGAGAGCGAGAGGAAGGAGCGGGAGGGCAGCAGCAGGCGCAGCTGGAAAACAGTGAAGCAGTGGCACAGACAGCCCCAGAGGGATGGGCAGGCGAAGTACTACAGCTCGCGCAGCATCTGTCCCGCCCACCTGCATGACAGTCTAGATGGATCTTGCTAGAGAGAAAGACAGTGCCACTCCTACTGGAAATGCCCTTTTCTTTAGTCCAAGACTGTCACTTTTATTTCCAGAAATTTTTAAAAAAAAATTTAAAACAACTAGAGCATAGGAATAGCCTTAGACTAAAGGTATCCAGAGGATGAGTAGAAAACAAATGATGAGGCAGGGCGACTTCCCCTAGACAGCAGTTAGTTCTGTACCTTTGGGGCTATTCCGATTACTGTGCAGGAACCTAGCACACGGTACGCTAAGTATGCATGTGTCATATAATGTTTTATTTGATGTGATGGGAGCCCAAGTGTTTCACCATGAATTCTAACATTCAGCTTCTATGCTGCTTAGCCACAACAACAAAGTAGTAGTCTGCAGACTCGAGCTGGAGCATAAAAACTTGGCTTTGGTTAGAACAACAGCACTAAGGGAAGGACTTTGGTCAATTTTTTTTTTTTTTTTTTGCCTATTTTGGAAAGCTTATTAAGTTTCAAATGAAGTATGGCAGTTTCTATCACCTTTGGGGGGTTCTCATATCTCTATGGTCTAGCAAGAAGGTTCTAGAAATGGCTAATAGATGACAACAAGCTAAAATTTTCTCTCATTGCTGGAGGAAAATAACATGTACTGATAAGCTGGGCTGGGCTGATCTTATTTTAAAATAAAAATACATTTAAAACTAAAGGCCTTAAAGTAAAAGGTATTCAAGTAATTGTTAAACCTTCACAAACTTGTTTAACTTCTCTGGCCTTAGAAGGTTGGGAAGGAAGAGCTCAATGTAAAACCAAGAGTCAGCTGTTTTGTGCATGCATAGTTTCAAAGCTCCATTCCCAATTTAATCAGTAGCAATGGAGTCTTTGGAGCCAAGGAAGAGTGATCTTAGACTTTGTAAAAACAAAAACAAAACCCTCCAATGCCACCAAAAAATAATGTAGCATACATGCTATAATGCTCTAGCAAAATAAATAAATAAGAGAAAGCGAAAAGGCATAGATGAAACAAGGTTAGCCTTGTGAGTAATTCTAAGGTGAAAGCTCGGGTACAGGACATAACTTTACTTTTTATAATAATTTTTAGTCTACAGAAGCATTAGGTATTTCCATGATATAAGACAACTAAACTCCAGACCCAATAGGATGACGTCAGTTATTCAACCACTTACAAATGCCCATGCTCCCCTTAGCCTCTGGATACTCAACTTGCTATCTGGCTTTCCCACCTCCCTGCCTTGCTCATACTACTTCCTTCTGTTTAGAAAACCTCCTTCTCTTATGCACTCAGTCCAACTGTCAAAATTCAACTCCGGCAAGGCCTAGATCAAAAGTGTCCACCTTTACTTCTTTAGCGACTGCAGAAGGGAACAATCTCATTTTCCTCTGTACTCCAGAATTTTGTTGATATTCTTTCATGACAGCTCGCTGTGTGGTAATAATCATGATTATAAGAATCATAATGATAGCAGCGAACACATACGGTGTTGACTACGCACCAGGCTCTTTTAAAATGCTTTCAATTCTTCCATTATTCTCTGACGTTGCTGCCTTTTATGATCCATCTTACAGATGAAGATGTGAACCTCAGAGAGGCCCAGAGGTGAACCAGAGGTCCAGTGTCACGTCAGGTATTTCACAATAAATGTTAAGTCTTCGTGTTTATGACCCTCAGCCATAAAGCCTAACTAGTCTAACTTCCAGCATTTTGACCTCACAGCCTCCACACCTGATGACAATACTGTTTGAATCTTCCTACTGAATTGTAAGCTCCTTTTGGAAGGGACTGTGTCTTTGTCTATTTTGTGCCTCCATCTGCACTGTCTAGCACAGTAATGGTGAACCTTTTAGAGCTTTCAATAAGAACAAGCAACCTGCTGCAGCATGCACGCCATAGGTTCCCCACTGGCTTAGTACATTCCCTGTGCATAGATACTCAGGAAAGTCTCATTAAGTGAAGACTGCATTAGCACAGGTTATTTCTCCTGCAAAGGACTACATGCAACTTTTATAGTCCACTTGCCTGCCTCCAAAAGGAAATGAGATGGAAAAACCAGCCCACAGAAGAGCCTAAGTTCTTCCCTCCCCGTCAGCTCTGTTTGCAAGGCCACAAAACTAAAATAGTTTTCATCATGTCCCTACGCTGGCATCACTAGTGACCAGAAAGAATCCTTTCGCATACTATTTTTATTTAGCCTCCCAGCTGTGGGCTCCCTCCCTCTCCCTCTGCACAACCCTCACCCACAATAGCCTGAGAAAAGCCATAGGGATTCAGACTTTATCTAGGCAATGACTCAGGGATCTGAAACTGGGGACAAGCTGGCTCCAGCCCCCTCCAACTTCCTTTCTCTTATTTTTTCTTTCAGAACTTCTAACCCTGGTTTCTTTCCAACTAAGTAATAATGGTGTCACTTGCTTCCATTGTGGTTATACTCTGACCTTCTTTCTGAATACAGTGATATTTTTTGTACTGGTCCTAAAACAATTTGGGATGTAGACTTGGGTATCTTTCTTTTCTTCTCCAAAACCTCTCCGCATTCCTCTTCTTCTAGCTAGCGATCTTTTCACTCCACAGACCCAACTTCTGCTGTATTTCTACAAGGTCTTATGCTCAGCCAGCTTTTGAGAACTAAGAACTGGCTGGTGAGAAGGTGTGAACCTGTAATATGCTTCGGAAACTCCTCTACCTCCTAACCCCAACCCAGTAGTGATATGAGTAAGGTGTCAGAGGAAACAAGAAGCCTTACAGTCTGAAGAAGAGAGGCAATAATTTATCAATGGAGTCAAAATGTAAGGAAGGGCTCGTTACCCACGGCTGGCTTTATATGTTTCCTCTCCTTGACTCTTGTAAGCCATGTTGCTGCAGTATTAACATGATGCAAATTTCCTATTTTCTTTTATTGAACGTTATCTTCTCCAATCATGAACTTAATTATGCCAGCAAAATAACCCAGTGTGTGTGTGTGCGCGCGCGCGCACGCGCACATATACATATTACACACTCACTTATCTCTAAGATAGTTGGCCATGCTGAATTGTGATACCCCAATAGTACTTGTTTTATCTAATGCCACTCATCCTGATAGCCTTGCATTTTCAAATAGAAAGCATACAAAGTTATACGGTCACCAAACAAATAACCATGGCTATCAAGTTAAATATCTACTCATCCGCGTGGTACATTAAATGTGAAGGCACATATCAGAGTTTGGAATTTAAATGGAAAATCAATACCCTACAGGAAATCTACAGTTGCACACAGCATCCTTCTACCAGCCAATGCTTTCTTTGTCAGTGCCTTCTGATTATACATACTTGTATATTCCAGGCATTGATTTTACCCTGCTTTTGTCTAGGTTACTTAACATTCTGCCACCTTCCAAGAAGCAGGGCTGGGTGAGTGGGAGGATGTGATAGTCAATAATAAAATCAAGGGATTGCCCCATCTACCTGGCCAGGCCTCTGTCAAACCTTGCAGCCCGTCCTCTCGATCACGTGGGAGCTCAGAAGGAGCTGTGCCCTCAATGCTTTTTCCCGCAGCTTCTCGACTGGCTGCTGCTCTGACCGCAGCAAATCATGCAAAAAGACAGCAGGACCAACCTGAAGCTAAGAAAGCACTTCGGAGTGGAGCTTACACTCTGCTCTGACAGCTTTAAAAACAAACAAACAAACAAACAAACAAACGAATCTGCACTAAGAAAACCCCAAGGACTTCCTATCTCTTTTAAGAATTAACAAATCTTTTTCATATAGCAGCATAACTTCTCAGGGCTTCCTAACAGCCAGCCACTATCACCATTTTTGCATCTGAAAAAAAAAAATAACTTCTCTTTGGAGAAATAAGCTTACTTGTATTTTCTTTGCATACTTCCTTTTCTTTTATCACAGAAAAGCATGCCGGAAATAATAAAGCATTTCCAACAGTGACTAGGAGGATAAAGATTATACCAAATCTCTCAAAATTGCTGCCAACACAATATTATGCATAAGCACAGCAACGATGAAATGTCTATTTTCTCTAAAGATAGCTGGAAAAGGTCTTCACGTATATTTAACTTCCTCTGGTATAAACTGACCACAACCAGGACTCAAGCATGTCCACTTTTCCAATAAATAGAAAAAAATATTAAATATGGCACATTACGTATAACAATTTCTCTAAAAAGAAGCAAGCTACTCTTAAAAGCATCCTGACACCAAAATATAGTTATAAATGGCCCCTCTGGTCTAACTATGCTATGGAGAAAAACATTAAAACTGAAATAAAAAGAATTTCCCTGGAATAGGGAATGCTGGCAGGTCAGGAAGTTTAGGAGCCCTAAAATAAAATGTAAGGGTGTTAAACCTTCATTTAAAAGACTGCATTTATAAGCAGTGAATCTGCCTGCAGACTGGTTGGTCTAGGGCCTGCACCACCGAAGCAGTGGTATAGTCATTACCCAGCAGACTAGCACAGGGAAGAGGAGGTCACACTGTCTGTATCAGCCACTGTAGCCAGAATGGGGATGGAGAAGTTCTCCTTTCTCTCTTCTTCTGCTCTGTGGACATTTTGTTTTTAATGAACAGTTGGCTATCAGAGCTAAATCCAAAGCCTGTTACACGTGGGATTTCCTAATACAGAGACCTGGCAGAGCTCTACTATATTTGGCCAAAAAATTAAACAGAAATTAAACTACCTCAAAATATAACAACTGAGCATCCTCATTCTCTTTCCCTGTTTTCATTTAGTGGTAGCAAATGTTTTTGCTTTAATGCAATTGAAAAGAAAAGAACATTTAGGGACAATGTAGCTAGATCCCTCATAAAGCTTCATTTTCAAAAGCAGTGTTTGAATCTCTAAATAAATGACAATTCATTCCCTGTTTACTTTAGGTGAGCAGAAAATGCATTGTGGAGCACTCACTTTCAAAAGCTAATCAAGAACATTAGGTCCCAACAGATTCATTTAATAGAAATATAATAGGCATTCCTGCTTGCTTTTCATCTTGTCTCACTGAAAATGCTCAAATGAACAGCAAATTAACCCTGCGTTGGAACCGAGTTTCTGTCACAGCTGATGTCCTCTCTCTCACGACTTGTAAGCATCTCCTCAACCTGTCACCGCTTTGACTCCTTCCACAGAGGAGAGAGATTGAGTCTGGCAAGAGAAAGGGGGAATCCTTGAATGCTAAGGGGAGGGCTGCATGTCAGCTACACTAACTTTCCTGGCAGAACAAAATACCACAGCAGTTGTCTCCTATAACAGTGTGTAATCAGATCACAGAAAGAAGGGCAGGGTGGTTGTGGTTTTTTTTTCCCAAACTATATAAATCAACTGTCCTGTATCTGTAACTTTACTGGCCATTCTCTCAGAGGCTGTTTATAAACTTCTATGCAAAACAAGCTAATAAAGACAGGGCCATTCAAGCTCTACAATCAGATAAAAAAGATTTGCAAACAACTTGAGATCTTATAATCAATATTTAGTGATATCAGAATTAGCATTTAGAACTCTACACAGAAAAACTGTAATATTTCATAAATCATGTAATAATGAACAAACCCTTTCCAGAACTGTTTTCACTGTGCTAAAGTAACATTCTAGACTTGTTGTAAGTACGTTATTCTTACAAGTAGTTCGCAGTTATTCTTGAAGGCAAGCCTTGGAGTTTCCTTAGCATAGTGCTGCTGGGGAAAATTTTCAGCATGTCCATCTTCATCTCTAGCCTGAAGGGAAATATAATGGCCTATTTAGGGACTTACAAATAATGGAAGAAAAAAAAAAGCTAAAAGCATAACAGCTCAGATCATTAAACAAACGGGAATCCAGAAATAACAACATTATTAAGAAGTCTGTTTAAATACGCAGTATGCCTTTTAGATATCAAAACTTGGGATTTGTTTTTCTTTACATTGTTTAGTTTGCACATGCAAATTCTTTGTGGTGTAGTATTTTAAAACAACATGAATCAAACCAAAATCAAGTAATTTTGTTGAAAATTACCACCACTTTAGTCTTTTAGTGCACAGAGTTCACTGCACATTCAGGATTATATGACATACATACGTGTTTAAACTTTTGGCATGCTTAAGCAATCTCTAGATAACGCACTTTTAAAAAATTCTAATAGCAAGGCCATAAGAACAGCAATTTGCATAGTTATAGTTTTGCATTGTAATACTATTAGAGATAAACTGATTCCTCTTGATTTTTAAATAAAGACCTAAAAGGAGCGATGATCTAGTAAAGAGCAATGATTCTTCAGTCATATGCAGTAAAAAAATAGATTTAATTAAGAAGCTGCATTAAAAGTTACTGGTTATTTTGATCTACACTGTTAATTAAGAAAGCTGAAGTTTAAATGGAGACATTAGCAGAACCCATTAGCAACACCACTTGCATACAGTCTTCTCTTTCTAGTCTCCATCGGTTTCGGGCACCGTGAAGCTGGTGAAAGGGAGAGGTAGGTGGAAGGGGCGTGTCTGCAGCACACTCATTAGACCACTCATTTGGGTGACACTTGCACTCTGCCCTGCTCTCAGCCCATCTTAGCCCTGACTACTGCTCTCTCTTTCCTGGCCTCCTGAAATTCACAGCTGAGCTGTCTCCCTCACATATGGCTTGCATATAATTATGCATATTCCATTTTGCACTGCATTAAAATGATGAGCTCCTGGCTCCCTTCCAGCTGATTTTTAAAAGCCCCAGTGAAGTAGGAAAAAGGAGAGAAACACAGGGAGAGCCGCACAGGAAGCAGCAGGTAGTTCTGTCTGCTGTCTCTTTGGATAAAATGTATGTCTGGCACCAGGGGAACAGCTGAGAACTACCTGTTGTGATGTATGTATCGAAGGGGGAGACAACAATGAACATACTGCCGTGGCACAGCAATGACGGTGCATATGAACTGTTTCTCCTTCAATGGGGTGAAATTTGCCCTGACCAGTGTCACTCAAAGCTCCTGGGCTAACCTGGGTCTTGTCATTTTAGGAAGGAGTCCATATTTTGACATTTAAGAATGCACTGGCTTGGTTTTAATAATGATTTCTGCTCCGCGTCACAGGGAGAGAACCAGACAGCACTTGGAAGTGGAATGTTATGATCAGTAATAGTTGGGTTACAAGAGTTTGTGGGGAGACTAGATGGGTATTTTTGGTTTTATTTGTGAGATTTATGAACGTATCTGGGATTTAGTGCCTTTTTATTATACTTCCCCTCTAGCAAATCAGAGTAAACTAAAATGTCATCATAGGATGGGCTATAGTGACAGGAAAGAAAGGAGGGCTGCTCATGACCAGTGGCTGTAAGGGCAACTGAAACCAGTGATGTTCCTTCCCGGCGCACCAGGACTGCTCCACAGCGGTGGCCGGCTCTAAGTTACCATAGCTCACTGGAGAACCTGTCTTAAGCCTGAACCAGTCCAAGGAGAAGTGGAGCACAGAAACAAAAGGCGGACTGGAAGAAAGCCATCAAATGTCAACAGCAGTGATGATATCAGATTCTTCATAACAACGTTTTAAGCCACTGCATAAGGTGTAAGTCTCTTAAAGGGAGAAACTGTGTCTATTTCATTTGTTTCTTTCTTTTTGCTTTTTTGTTTGTTTTTTGAAACAGGGATGTAATTCAGGCTGGGCTTGAATTCACTATGTAGCACAGGCTGGCCTCGAACTCACAGCTATCCTCCTGCCTCAGCCTCCTGGGTGCTGGGATTACAGGCATGTGCCATCACACTCAGCTTATTTCATCTTTCCAACTCTGCCATGTCCAGTGACTTACTTTAAGTTAGTACTTAACAAACATTTAAGTGATAGAAAAAGCCCATATATGGAGAATAACTAGACCCTACCATAAATAACTCTGTGGAAAATGCCACCCCAAAATATGCTAAACTTAGTAGGTTTATTATACTCCTGGTGCACCAAGATACATATGCTTGGAAACACAATTTGCATATAGTTTACAAGGGCTACTATTTACATATGTATGTCTATATTCAATATATATATATGTATCTTGTGTATAAATATTCATAAGGTAGAATATGTTTATTATGCATATACTATGTATACACATTCATACACACCAGATGCCTAGGATATTTTCAACATCAGTGGCAAAAATACATTCATCCCACTTACATGTGAGGTGCTCACAATCAGTGTTTTTTATGTGTTAAAACACCAACAGAAAGATATCCCATTAGCTAAGATGTGAATGTGCTTCTCCAAAAGAAGCACAGGTTTTACATGAAGCCTCCTAACTTATAAGGCTACACGAAGCAGCAAAAGAGAGAGGAGGACGGAAAAGCCTGGGATGTGGAGAGAAACAGCCAGAAGCTTGCTTCTTTCCTGAGCCATTATGTCGTCCTCTGCATTGAGCACCCATTACCCAGGACCCTCTGACATCCAGCTTGATTCCAGGCATTTTCCATGTTCCCACCAGAAGCAGAAAGCTCAGGAAGTGCAAGGAGCCCCACAACCATCACTCTCGCATGTATGTGCCTGTGTAAACACATCAACACTGGCACCTCTCACCCAAGCAATTCTATTCACACTCTTAAGTTTTCTAATGTGAAACATTAAATCATTATTACAGGACTAGGTGGAATTTAGTGTATTAACCTAATTCTCTATCCTGACTACATAGTAAAGTCATCTAGCATGTTCTTTGTTACATGTATTGATGCCTGACACCTTCCTCCACTGCCAGCACCTTTCCAGAATTCTGACTTAATTAGTCTAGGATGGGGCCTAGACATAGGTGTATTTTCCTTTTTTCTATACTGCCTTTAAAAGCTCTCAGGTGACTGCAATGTATCAACAGGTCTGGGAATGATAGATCTAAAGAAAGCGTATTACAGGTGTCCCCTTGGCATATTACAGTTGGCAGAAGGTTCCCCACCTTGGTCCCACGGCCACTGGCGTGAACCACAACACAATCTGAGGATACAGGACATGGCTCCTGAGATTCAGCAGTTTGTAGGCAAAACTTCCCATTTGTTTGTTTGCTTTTTAGTTTCCAGTAAAACAAATACCCTTGAAAAACTGTAGTACCACTTCCTCCAAAAGGCCTCCTGAACCCTCTAGCCAGGGCCAAGATCTCCATTGTGTCCCAGAGTGACGCAGCTGCAGCCCTGTCACATGGATGTGATTTCTGTCTCCTCTACAAGACTGCAGCTTGGGGAGGGCAGGGGGGGTCAGATCCCCACTACTCTCCTCAGGCACTGCTCGGTGCACAGTGGCTACTCTCACAGAACCAACTCTACTGCATTTCACAGCAGCTTGGTGCAGTGTTAGAACTCATACAAATCTCCTCACTGCAGAATCACTGTAGAACATTTCTGTAACGTCTTACACGTTAAAGCCAGTGCCTTATTCTACATGTGCCCTACTTGGGGTGCCAGACAATGACTTAAAAAAAGGAGTGGCAGGCGGGGGGGGGGGGGGACAATGACCCCTGCAGGGCGGAGGATGCGAACACTGAGATTGTACAGAACCACCACCGCATGGTAATAACCTAAGGCAGACCAACTTTTAGCTGGCTTTATTATTGTTCTTTAATTCTCTGCAGACAATGCATTCTCCAATTGCTTGCCTGGAGTGGACCACCCCACTGGCAGCTCTGGGAACTCACTGGAGCCCAGAGAACTGGGCTGATGTCTGACTTTGTTCTGGAGTGACAAGTACTAAAAGAATGTCAAGACATTTCATGATGAACTAACAGTCTCCATGTGTCTTGTTCTCAACAGCTTTATTCTGACTAATGTGCTAGATATTTATGCCACTACTGGGAAATGCAAATGTGAGAACTTTTTTTTTTTTTGCATTTTACTACACAAGGGTGTAATGATGTATGTGACTGTCAGGTCACAGGTATATTTTTGACCTGTATTGTTCTAAGAAAACTTCACTTTTCACATAAGAGAAACAACAATCTATCAATAAAATCACAAGGGGACTTTCCCATTTTGCTGACAGTCATGTATCCGTTCTCACATGCCTAGCATTTAAATAAATATTAGCTTGTGAGTAACTTTAGCTAATCATCTCTCTGTGTCAAAGCTTTCTGCGTTGTATTCACCTCTCTGTCTGTGAATCAACATTTCTTTTATTTTGATTCTTACAGGCAACTCTAGCTTGCCTTCGAAGAATTCATTTCTTCCTTTGAACCAAAGTTTTGATGCTAGATACATATTCAAACAAGATCAGCACTCTTCTTCCTCCTCTAGAAAACCCTTTAGAAAGGTGATTTATTCTAGAAATCGATCCATTTGCCTGCTCCAAAGAAGTACCTCGTTTCCGGTTCAACTGAAAGGTTAACGTGGTTGCTATGGAAGTGGAAAGATGAGGCCTCAGAGTTACGCCTCCCTGCGATGAATGGAGTTCATATCCATGTCACTCGGATTTCAGGCTTTCTTTTGAAAACAACAAAAAGTTTTGCCTGGATTCAGAGCTGGGGTTAAGGGGGCTGAAGAGGTTCCAGCTTCTTCCAATGCTATAGCACATTTAGCTCATGTCAGTTCACACAAATAGTATCATTACCAGAGTTGGAACATCAAATACTGTGCATCTTGGATTTGTGGAAATAGGTTACAGATGGAGGGTTATGGAGGAAAAAGGGAAATATTAATTTTATATCTTGTATCTTATAACAATGTTACGGCTTAAAAACAAAATGCCCCTCCATAGTCTCAGATACTGAGAGATGTATTTTTTGGCAGGTGATCGGACCAGGGGGGCACTGTACTTATTAGTGGGTTCATCCGTCGCTGCTGAGTCCTGTTGGGAGGTGGGGCTTGGGTGTAGACAGGTCATAGGGAGTGACTTGTATTCTCTTCACAGCTCCTCCTCTCTCTTCCTGCTTTCTGGCTGTCATGAGTAGAGCTCTTTATTCGCGCCATTCCCCTCTGCCATCCTGTTTCTAGCTTGGAGTCAGCTGCTAGTGGACTGAAACTGTTTCCTCTTTAAGTTGCAGGTGTTGGGTATTTTGTCCCAGAGACAGGAAAGCGACTGATACAATAACTAATGTATAGAACCAGAAGTAATAAAATTTCTTTTCCAAGGTAAAAGAAAGCCTGAAATCCGAGTGACATGGATATGAACTCCATTCATCGCAGGGAGGCGTAAATAAAATTTCTTTCAAGGTAAAAGAATGGGCATCACTTCAAAAAATCCTTGGCATTTCCTTTTCTGATAGTCCATCTGTAGAGCTTCTCAAATTCTCTTGAGAAAACTCAGAGGAATACACAAGTGTTATCACGTAACAACCTGTCAGCATGTCGTAAACACCCGCAGAAACTATGGGTCCTCCAGGGTCTGAGGAGAAGCGTTCTCCTTCCCTTTGCGTCACAGCCCACATGCTTTCATCCCAGGGGCCCAGTTCCTCAAGACCGAATCCACAGCTCCCTTCAGCTGGGCTTCCTGTCCGTTACCCCCATTTTCCCTGCTAAAATAGACTCCACCTCTCCTACCTGCTTCTGGCGAATTCTCATACACCCACGAAGCCTCAATTCAGACCCCGCTCCTTTCGGAAGCCCTGGTGACCGCTTCCCTAGTCCTGACCTGAGCTCGGCATCTGTGATCCTGTACATTACTTCTATCTCACTGACTGCACTGCACAAATACGAAACCTTCAGTATTTGCCTCCTATGAATCAGTGACGTTGTTCAATATACAGATGGTGTCTTTTTTCTTTCTTTCTTTGTTTTTTTACAGATTTGTCTTGCGCAATGGGAATGTCCAGAGCCTGATGTAGTCTCTGGCATAGTGAAAGGACTCAATCAGTGAGTGAATAAATGAATGGGCTCCTATCCTCTACCCCCAACACTGGACATCCTGCTTTGCACTCCAGTCCCGAGCCACAGTGGTTCTCTCCACAGCCGAGTCTCAGCAGGGCCCTGCTCCACTGCTCTGTTCACACCTGTCCCACAGCAGACCGTCACTGACTCCTGCACGCACTTCGTTCTGCCCAACACTTAACCTTCCGCCTAGCTAGAAGCTAGGATGTTAGCCTCCCTGAAGATCTAGCCAATAATCATTCTGCCCCACATGTTTCTCTCCTTTACCTGACCCCTAGACTGATTTTCTGGTCTTTCCTAACAAATTTTCAACTCCATAAAACCTTTTCTGGATTCGAATAACCAACCCTGTTCCTGTTCCTGATTGCTCTTTTCCCAGTATCCCAGGTGAGTCTGGTTCTGCTGGTTAACTCATCTTGACTACAACTTGTGCCTTACCAGAACGGAAACTCCAGCCATGACTAACAGCCCATCCTGCAAATAGATGGCGAATGGATTAACCCTTCCAGTGCCGGGGCCCAGGACCCAGAAGTGCTTTTTCTCCACTCTGGACGGCCTAGCTCTACAAACGCCTATCCCTGTATTGAGTTATTTCTATGAAGCATCAAGTCACTGCAGAACTGTAGAGAGCAGTGTGGACACAACGCTGTGTATACAAAGCTCCCACACAGAACCTTCTGCTGAACCGACTCCCTCCCGGCGGCAGGTTCCCGGGTCTGGAGAATCTCCGGGTCCCTGGAAATATCAAACTTGGAAACCAGGCACCTGCTCAACTCATATTACCACTAATCTGCAGCAAGACCCCTTGCCTGCTCTTCTGTTTGTGCTAGATGGTCTGTGAGGATTCCTACAATGGTACGATTTTATGTGTTCTTTTAACAAAATGTATTTAAATTACCGTTTAGTAAGTGCACTGAAGAAAAAACCGTTTCCCCTGCAAAGTTCTCCTAACAACTCAACAAGCAGGCAGGCTTCCTCCAAGCCTCTCCAGGTACCTCTCTGACAGCTTACATCCTCTGATGGATGAGAAGAACTTATTTGCTGCAGCTATTTTTTTCACTCCGTGCAAACCTTTATATATATCATAAATTTTTAATATCCAATTTGGAGTCTTCAAAGAATAACGGTAACAAATACGCAACATGAAGATATCGGGAACTGAATCCTGTGTGCGGCTCCTCTGAGCATCTCCTAAAGACGGCAGGTCAGGGTGCGCAGAGCCGGGAGCACCTGAGGCTGGTCCCGTGTCTCATTAATGGCCTCCCTCACTCAGGGGCCCTCATGGATCGCACACCTTACGGCAATGGCTTCCACATCAGCCTGAAATACTGCTGCCACCTGGACTGAAATGAAATCGCTCACACTCTTCCCAGCACATTACAAGGGTGTCTGGGATCATCAGAGCAGCTTCTAAGCACAGTAGTTCTCAAAAATCCCTGTTCTCACTTTTTATTTTAAAATCTTATTTTTCCTTTATTGGACAGGAGACCCTTCGGCATTTATCCTGCACTGGTCTTTGTTAGGTCACTGGAGCGCCTTTGTTTGGTACGAATTGTTATTTTAAAGTTTCCGCAGGTAAAGCCCAGCAGCCGGGGCAGACAGTTCCCTTGTTTTTCACTCTCTTCTTTAGAGCCACACCACCGTCACACCCTGGCTGCCTGATTATCCCAGGACCCCTAATCCAGGCTGGATTACCCTAGCTCCTTGATTGCTCCCATCCTCCACTCTCTCCTCCGCCCACAGCCTGCCTTTTGGCTTTTTCACTATTCATTTGCATCTATTACCCAGAGACCTGTGAGGGAAACAAAAGGCAGGAAAACACAAATGATTTCACTTTGTTACTGCTGCCGGCAGGCACCCATAGAATGCTTAAATAATTGGTCTAATCGAGACATTTCAGTTAGTCCTTTTATTTCTGTTCTTGAAATCCCTAGGCAGAAGGGGCTGGTCTCATATCTTTACACGCAGCCCTCGTGATGGACCTGAAAAATCAGAGAAAATGTGAAACAGAGGAGGGCTGCGAGGGGTTTCCAGGACCCCATCTGCAAGGTTCAAGAAGGATACAGGCATTACAGAGGAGGGATGTCTCCCCTGGAAACGGCCTGGCCTCAAATGGAATCAGGAAACACCTCAACCAGACTAAGAGACTGCTCTGGATGGTATCGGGAATCACAGTAACAGCTAGCATTTCTACAGCTCTGAATGTATGCAGCAGGCGCCATGCTAAGTACATGAAATATATTAACACGTTTAATGTGCATTCCTATACACACACACACACACACACACACACACACCCCGAAACAATTTATGAGGTAGATACTATTATCTCCATTCTATGAGAAAACAGGTACTAAGTAGTTACATAGTTTCTACAAAGTCATGCCACTATACTCCTGTGATTTCACTACCTCTAGCTGGTGGCAAAAGGGAATCAATGTGCAATGACTTGGAAATACTGGTGTCATTAAATTTAAAATATATATTGTTAATTAAAGGAGATTTTCCTAACTCTTCGCTTCTGCATTCCTGGACTGAATACATCAGTGATATTAGGAAAGAGGCTCTTTAGTGGCACATATAACAGAAGGGTGAAGGGTTCGCAGAGAGCCTCGGAAACAGGCAGCACAGCTCCGGACAGCAGGTACCCAGCGCAGGAGCCGGGGAAAGGGAACTTCGGAATCCACAAAATTAAGCCTCAAACTAACTTCTTTGCTCTGGCTTTTAAAATAACCTGCGGATTTCTGATTATGATGCCGAGGGCCCTCAATTCCAGAAAAGGTATGTCTAAAGAACTAACTCGACTGTTCAAACCCTTTAGCATTGTCTTTGTGAATTTCTAAAATCATCATTAATATTATTGATTACTTTTAATACTGTGGTTGATGATCTACAGACTACAAAGAGCAATTGTGATCTCTTGTCTCACTCATTCCTGGGACTCTGATACATAAATGCAGACTGGGACTGGGACTTTGTCTAACACGGGTCAGTTCATCAGACCATGGGATTCCCATCAGTGAAATGATGTCCCTGGACCTGCCCTGCTGAGAAGCAGAGCTTGCCTGTAGTGACTGTTCACGTTGGGGGCAGGGGATGTTCAGAGCTGAGGGCCACTTGAAATTCTCTGCTCAGGGCACAACACCCTCTATTATTTGGAGACAGAAATACAGTAATGCAGTCCTGAGCAGGCCAGCGGTTAATTAGCTCAGCTGCAGGGAATGTAACACAAGAGGCTCGGGTCAGTGTCCTGGGCAAGCGAGCTTGCTCTGTGTCCCACGCACAGAACACATCCCTCACGGCGACCTATAGCATCACACACACACACAGTCTTGGCAAAGGGGAGACAGACACTGGGGAAATGTAAAAGGATATGGGTGAATCACCCCATACTTCCCACCACTTCTGGAAGAAACAACTCAGTAGGCATAGCCTGATGAGGGTGGCCATGGATATCTATGGGTCACGAAGTGAAACAAATGGTGTCTTTGAATTAGTTTCTCATTCTGATTGGATTATAATTCTAATTATAATTTCTGAACTCGCAGCAATACTGGTCAAAGACATAACATTACAACTACTACTGAACTAAGGGCTCATCACTCAGCCAACTTAGCTTTTTTTTAACCAGAAATAACAGAAATGCCATCATCAGAGTCTGGGTATGATATAGTTGCCAGCATCCTTTCTGGATGGTTCCCGACCTGTCTCAAATCCACCTCATCCCCGGTCACCTGCAGACGCCCCAAGGCTGTTCTCAGTCACCACACCTGTACTCTTACGGTAGGTTCCCGACTAGCTCCAGCTTTGAGCCCATGTCCTCAGAACTCTGAAGCTCTCAATCTGTACCCTGACTTTGTCCCTGTCTTGTGTGTACTTCACCTTGCTGGAGCAAGTCCTCCGTGAATATGGCTTTAATCCTGCTATACTGGTCCTCACTCTAGCCCATCCCAAAAGAATATCCTCCTCTGGTCATTCCAGGGCCTGGGACAGTTTTATAACCAGCAACACATAATTATGCCCAAAGTACAATTTGTCTTAAAAATAAAATTTCTTTAGGAAGGAGTACGATAAGTATTATGCAATGGTTATAAAGATTTAAAATCAGGCATGAACAAGAAGAAGAAAGCCCAGGATTGGGATAAAATCCTGACTTTAACTGGGTGTTATCCCCACAAATGTTCCAAATAACATGCATG
>PVJX010007261.1:42337-72294 GCA_004027295.1 Dolichotis patagonum | reverse complement strand
GTTTTCTTTTCACTCTGCTGGAAACCTCTTTTGACATGCAGAAACTCTTCAATAAGATGTGGTCCCAGTTATTGATTCTGGGAAGTACTTCCCGTGTACTTTGGTTCTTGTTCATGAATTCTCTTCCTACCCCTATATCTTTGAGGTTTTTACCTACTTTGTCTTCCAGCAGTTTTAGTGTTTCTGTTTTAATATTTAGGTCTTTGATCGATTTAGATTTTAGTTTAGTGTATGGTGATAGACATGGGTCTAGTTTTAGGCTTCTGCATATGGACAGCCAATTTTTCCAGCACCATTTGTTAAAGAGACTGTCATTCTTCCAGAGAGCATGTTTGGCCCCTTTATCAAAGATAATGTTGTTGAGTGAATTTGCGGTTGTAGTTGTATCTTCCAGTCTATTCCACTGATCCTCGGGTCTGTTTCTATTCCAGTACCATACTGACTTTATCACTCTAGCTTTGTAGTATAATTTTAAGTCAGGGATTGTGATGCCTCCTGCCTCGCCTTTGTTGCTTAGAATTGCCTTTGCTATTCTAGGTCTCTTCTGGTTCCAGATGAATTTTAGGAGTGATTTCTCTAGATCTATGAGGTATGTTAGTGGTATTTTGATTGGGATGGCATTGAATCTGTATAGTAATTTTGGGAAAATGGCCATTTTTACAATGTTTGTTCTTCCTACCCATGAACAGGGGATGTCTTTCCATTTTGTGAGGTCCTTTTTGATTTCCTTTTTCAGGGTATTATAATTTTCACTGTATAGCTCTTTTACTTGTTTTGTGAGATTAATTCCTAAGTATTTCATTTTTTTTGGATGCTAGTGTAAAGGGTGTAGTTTCTCTGATTGCTCTCTCAGTACTTTTGTTGTTATTGTATAGAAATGCTATTGATTTTTGTGTATTGATGTTGTATCTGGCTACCTTGCTGAATTTGTTAATTATATCTAGGAGTCTTTCAATAGAGTTTTGGGGATCTTCTATGTAAAGTATCATGTCATCTGCGAATAATCATAATTTAATTTCCTCTTTTCCTATCTTTACTCCTTTTATTTCTCTTTCCTGTCTTATTGCTCTGGCTAGTATTTCCAGTACTATGTTGAATAGCAGTGGTGATAATGGACATCTTTGTCTTGTGCCTGATTTTAATGTAAAGGCTTTCAGTTTTTGACCATTTAATATGATGCTGGGTGTTGGTTTGTCATAGGTGGCCTTTACCATATTGAGATAAAGACCCTCTATTCCAATTGATAAGAACCTTACAGAGATATTTGTGGCTTCTGAATGCTATGTTTCAGTATAATCAGGTCTGGAGGAAGCCGAGCACCACCTAGTGGTAACACGCGAGCAGTACAATGAAGAGATTCACAGGGGAAAGGTGATGTTCTTTGCCCATGGCCAGCAAAATTAACTCCCAGCCAATGAGTGGCTCATCTTGAAAGCCACTAGTGAAGTCTTGGGATGACTGTGACACAGAGTGACCACAATCCAAAGAAACTCTGGAGCCAAGGCCAGCCATTCTGACCAACTTGGTTGGTCAACCAACTTGAGCCTTTCCACATTCTTCACTCACAGAAACTGTGCGAGAGAACAAAATTGAACATGAAGCTGCTTTGTTTGCAGTCACTATTGTTACACAAAATACAAGGAGGATAAGGAGATGTGGTGAGGTAAGGTAAAATATGGGCCTACCTATGGATGACTCAGGGCTCTATAAAACTACAACAGTATTTTACAAAGTGAAAACATGCTGTGATGCAAAATAAGTGACAAGAACACCGTGTAAGTCAGGAAGAAACCCATGAAAGCATTGAAAAGTCCTTGAATTCCCCCAAAAGGCATACAAATGTTAATATTAAGGTTTTTGCCAGAATAACAATGATTTTACTTTGTTTCTTTTGAATTTGGTTTTTTTAAAAGGAGATTTCAAAAAGAATATGATTACTGAGGTAAAATTAAAATACAACTAAGTTGAAAACTAATAGTTCCAGAATTAAACAATGCACTACCTACTTCCTACCCAGCCTCATGGCAGTTAGTAAGTTTTAACAATCTCTTTCTCCCTTTTGTTGAGGATCCTCGAGCAACACTACCATTATGCCCACAATGTAATGTGGAAGAGACAATGAAAATTTTCATATAGGGACAGTTAATATATATGATATGAGAGTTGGTTTTGGAACAACCTCCAAAGTGAATAGGGACAACCCCAGCTTAACATTCTCTGACACTTCTATGCAACCACAATGTGCCTCCCTCCCTGAGGACCTCAACTCATTGCCCACTGTAGAGAAAAATGGACACTCACGTGTTATACTGAAAAGACCAAACAAATAGCTTTGGTTCTATATGGGACATTAGGTGAGAAAGAACAGTGGAATGAAGACAACTGCTATGCATTTAGATCTGAGTCACCCGAAAATTCTCAAAGATGTCTTCTTAGATGGGAAAGGAGAAGAAAGTAAGTTTGGGGACACTAGGAATCAAAACTAAACTGGAATATTTTAAAACTCTGGCATGTCACCAGATACCTAAGTGACAGTGGCCCTGGCATAGGTGATATTCTGGAGATCAGGGAAGCAGTCAGAGCAGGAGACATACATTCAGGGATACAGGGTGAGATCAAGAGTCAATGATTGCAAATGGCTGAAACAAGGCTGTGAACGGGCAGGGAACCCCAATACACAAGAGTCAGGAGATGAGGAGAAAGCACCACCAGAGAATGAGAAGGAGCGCCCACCCTGCTGAGAACTGGATAATAATTTACTATATATGAATAATTGTGCAATAACAATATTATTCTAATGTTAAACCTAGTCCTATCTCCACGTACTGATATGTACAGAGCTGTCCAAGTGTCTCCTTTTCCCTTCAATTGGCTCTAAGCCATGTAAACAGGGCTGGCCGAGGTGCTGATGTGGAATCTTTGAGGCCAAGCAATAGGCTTGTTTCTTTGCCTGTGTCTCCATCTAAAAGTTGAGCACAGTGGGATGACAGAGCAAATGCCTTAGGAACACTCAGTTTTGGGTCTCAGCAATACATGCACACTCATGTGAGTGGTACACTTTGTGATAGCTCAATGTTGGAAACAACCCATATGCTATTTAGCAGATTAATGGATAAAGAAAATGTGGGGCCGGGGATTTAGCTCAGTGGCTTAAGCACCTGCCTGGCAAGTGTGAGGTCATGAGTTTGATCCCTGGTACAAAAAAAAAAAATTGTGGTATTTTTACACAATAGAGTACTGCTCTGCCATAGAGGAGGATACACTTGACACACTTTTAGGTAAACGTGTGCATCTTGGAGAATACACAAAAAGCTACTGCTCTGCCATAAAGGAGGATAAACTTGACACATTTTTAGGTAAACGAGTGCATCTTGGAGAATGTCATTGGGTCCCAGCCTCAAAATAAGAGGCTCTGATATCCCAAACAAAAAAGTTTTCACATCAGAAATACAGCACCTGCCCCCCTGACATTAAACTGTCCCTCAGTTGTGCTGTACAGAATGACCTTTCTGCACACCCTTCTCTTTACATATTGCAGAGGTGCTTTCTGGCTGCCTACATCACACGTATTTCTCACGTAATTCTCGCCATTCTCTCCATCACACATCTACGGGCCACTCCCTTCTTCATGAATTAACCAATTCTAGTTTAGGTGCTGGTTTGACGACTAGTTCCATGAAACCCCTCTGGACCAGACTCAGTACTCCTTAGCTATCCACAACTGAAAATATGTCTTAGTGTCTTTATTCTGGTCGTGAGTTATACTAGAGGTGGTAGATTGGAATTAATTCATTGGGTTGCAAAAATGTGCATGCAGCACAAGCACTTTTGTGTTTCTATAGTATGTGGCAAAACACAGCTATGTTATCACATCCATTTTCACCTTACAAAGGCAGCACCCCTGAGCATTCCCAGGGCCCAAATGTGGTCTACCTCCACTCAGCCCAAACTCACCTCAATCACATTGCTACCTGCTCATTACTGTTTAAATCTTTTAGTTTTACAAAACTCAAAGGCTAGCTACCTAGAATGATGTGGTAAATGACTAAGTGATACTCCGTGATTCAAAAGAAGACATGAAAAGTTTATTTGAGAGCTCAAAGAAGCTTCTAAAAGACGTAAGCTAAGCATTATGGAAGACAGTTAAGGCTGGGGAAAAAAGTAACACTATAAGACATTTATTCCCTATCATTATTGCAGAAAACTTCCCATCTAGACACTGAAATGGAGATCCAGATTATAAGGTGTTTAAAACCCCAAGTGAACAGGATCACAAAAGAATCTCTCCACAACATTTTATAGAAAAATCCAAGAAAATCAGAACAAAAGAAGAATACTAAAAGACATGAAAGATATATCAAGTCACTTAAAAATATGAATCCTATCAGAATCACACCACATTTATCACTATAAATCTTAGGCCAGGAGAGCTTTGAGAAGTGTATCAAGCCCCAAAACTACAAATTTCAATGTACACTGTAATGTCCTATAAAAGTATACTTCCAAATTTAGGGAAAAATGCACAATTTCAGTGACAAAAACCCTTTAGGAAGTTCATGAAAATTATGCCAGCTCTACAAAATTGAAAACTGAATCAAAGAAAAAATTAAACATGTAGTAACACAAAAATAATGCAATGATAAGAAATAGTCAATATCTTCATGATACTCTATATAGAAGACCCAAAAAATTCCATTAAAAGACTACCAGAGGTAATAAACAAATTCAGCAGTGTAGCTAGATACAAAGTCAATGCTCAAAACTCAATAGCATTCCTGTACAAAAACAGGAAATTCACCGAGGGAGAAATAATGGAAATATCACCTTCACAATAACATCTAAAAAAAATGAAGTATTTAGGAATCAACCTGACTAAAAATGTAAAAGACCCATATACTGAAAATTATACTATGCTAAAAAAAAGGAGATAGAAGAGGATATTAGAAAATGGAAATATGTGCCATGCTCTTGGCTAGGAAGAACCAACATTGTGAAAATGGCCATACTCCCAAAACTGTTATACAGATTTAATGCAAGCCTAATCAAAATACCAGTGACATACCTCACAGATTTAGAGAAAACACTCCTAAAATTAATTTGGAACCAGAAGAAACCTAGAATAGCAAATGCAATTCTGGGCAATAAAGGCAAGGCAGGCGGTATCACAGTTTCTGAGTTGAAACTGTACTGCCAAGCCATAGTGATAAAATCAACATGGTACTGGCAAAGAAATAGACCTGAGGATCAATGGAACAGATTAAAAGATACAAATATAGGTACAAAGACACTCAGCCACCTGATATTTGACAAAGGGACTAAACATGCTCACTGGAGGAAAGATAGCCTCTTTAATAAATGGTGTTGGAAAAATTGGCTCTCCACATGCAGAAGACTGAAACTAGATCCATGCCTATCACCATGCACAAAAGTAAAGTCTAATTGGATCAAAGACCTAAGCATTAAAACAGAAACACTAAATCTACTAGAAGATAAGGTAGGTAGAAATCTTGGAGACATAGGTGTAGGCAGATAATTCATGAACAAAACACAAATTGCACGGGAAACACTTCAGAGAATCAACAACTGGTATCTCATATTATTGAAGTTTCTGCACTTCAAAAGAACTCACCATCAGAGTGAAAAGAAAACTCACAGAATGGGAAAGAATTTTAACCAGCAACCCCTCATACAAAGGACTTATATCAAGAACATAAAAAGAATTGAAAAACATCAACCCCCACCAAATTCAAAGACCCTCTCCAAAAATGGACAGCTGAGATGAACACACAGTTCTCAGATGAAGATATACAAATGGCAAACAAATACATGAAGAAATGTTCACCATCACTGGTCATTCGAGATATGCAAATTAAAACGACACTGAGATATCAGCTCACACCGAAAGTATAGCTGGAATCAAGAAATCAACTGATAACAAATGTTGGCGAAGCTACCGGAAAAAGGAACACTGCTCCTCTGTTGGTGGGAGTTTAGACTGGTGCAACCACTGTGGAAATCAGTATGGAGAATTCTCAGAAGACTAGGAATGAAAGCTCCATTCAACCCAGCTATTCCCCTCCTGGGTATTTTCCCAGAGAAACTGAAATGTTCCTATCACAGTGATAAATGTGCACACATGTTCATAGCAGCACAATTTGTAATAGCTAATCTTGGAAACAACCAAGATGCCCATCAACTGCAGAGTGGATGAAAAAGATGTGGTATTTTTATACAATGGGATATTACTTGGCTATAAAAAATGATCTTGAGGCCTTCATAGGGAAATGGAGTCAACTTGAGACCATCCTCATTAGTGAAATAAATAACAGTCATGTTTATAAATATCACATTGTTTCTCTAGTGTAAAAAGTAATAAGAACTGCAGGAGTAATAAAACCCAAAATGTGTAATTGCTACTGTAAAAAAGAGATGAAAAGCAAGTGCTCTAAAAGATATAACTGCATGTGTGTTTAAGTGTGTAAGATATATGTCCATATTACTGTTTTGTTAGAATGTTGAGAAGAACCGTTGATAGTCTCATTGTTTGAATGTGTACTTTGTATGTTTTAACTTTGTAACTTGAAGAGCTGTTTCCAATGATGACAGTATGTAACTTATCAAGTGGCGATTTCTTAGTATTTTGGTTTTTGTTTTTTTGTTGCAGTTGTTGTTCTTTTTTTTTCTTTTTTTCTTTCCCCTTTGGAATTCTGTATTATTGCTACCCTCTTTCTGTTTTGTTTTGTTTTTTCTTTCTTCTCTTTAAATAAAAAATTTTAAAAATAAATAGTAAATATCTTTCAGTAATAATTCCCAATGTAAATGCTTTTACAGATAATATCTTAAGATCAGAGACTGCAATGTCAGATATTCTAGACATGCAAAATTAAATTGAGCTCAGAGTGGTGATGCGTGCCTCTGTTTCCATCACTCAGGAGGCTGAGGAAGGAGGATCCTTGCAACTTCAAAGCCAGAGATGCAAAGTGAGTTCAAGGTCAGGTTGAACTGCAGAGTGTAAACCTGTCTCCAAAATGTGCCAAAATAAAAGGATAATTCACGTACAGACTGTACCTGATATTAAATAAAAATTATATTCATCATTATAACTCTGTATGTTTTTTTTAATGTTCATATTTGAAAAGCAGATGGGAATATTCAGAGAGAAATGTCACTATGGAACAAGCACCAGAGAAATGAAAAGCTGCTTGCCCTGAAGATGGAGGAAAAGGCCACCAGTCAAGGAATGAAAGGAAATTAAGGTACTGCAAAGACTAGAGATAGATTCTGTCATTCAGTGTACAAATGCAAAGCATCTGACTATATGTTGATTTCAGTCCCAGACCCTGGCGATGGATTTTGTCCTAAGCAACTATAAAGTAATGAATTTCTCATTTCAATGCCTTGAGTTTGTAAATTATGATGAAACAATGCAAAAGTGATGACACTATTTTGGCTATATTTTTCTACAACAAAGCATCTAGGAGACAAAGCACCCTTTTATCTTCTGCTCAGCCCTGCAGACTTCCTTGTATGTCAGGGGACACAGTCTCTCAGGCAGCGGGAGGAAGTGTTCAAGCCCTGGGCCACAGGAAGAGCAAGCAGCTGGGGAGACCCCGAGAGCAAGTTTATGTTCGAGGCTGAATCACTGTGGGAGGAGCACTATAATACTGCATACAGTAATAATCTGCCACATCTTCAGCCTGCATGTTGCTGATGGTGAGAGTGAAATCTGTGCCAGACCCACTGCCACTGAACCGTCTGGGACCCCAGATGCGTGGCTGGATGCACCATATATGAGCCGTTTGGGAGGTTGTCCTGGTTTCTGCTGGTACGAGGCTAAGTAGTTGTCACCATAGTGTTGAAGACTCTGGCTGGACTTGCAGTGGATGGTGGCGCTCTCTCCAGGAGTCACTGCCAGGGAGCCAGCAGACTGGGTCATCACAACATCACCACAGACATCTACAATGAGGAATAAATGGTGATCATATGTACATAAACTTACAAGATTTTTTATGCTATGAATAAAACAATTACACATTTAAAATATTATAACAGCATTCTAAATTAGCATGTATTTCTGTTATTAGAAATAGTTATTCTTTTTTACTTGTTCTTAAACTTATTCTTCAGCTGCACAAAGATTTCACTCAGAGAAGATGACAAAACTTTGCCATTTCTCACCAGAAACCCAGAGCAACAGCGCCAGGAGGATTTGGGTCTGGGATACCATCTTGCTGTCCCGTCTGGTGCAATTCAGTTCAGAAATCATCGCAAAGGCTTCTTTTATAGAATCTGTGCAGCTCGATTAGTAGAGAGATCTATGCAAAGGAACCAGCACTACAGGGGTACTGGGCTGTGAAAGCAACTGATTAAAGCAAGAGCCAAAAATATCATCACAGAACATGTGTTTGGGTGACCAGAATGTAAACAGAAGTCAATTGAGAAGCTCTGATATTGCAAAAACCACTAGCTGCCATCACAAAAGGCATTTTAATTTTAAATCAAAAAATGAATTTAAATGGATTTAGTTTTATGGAAACCACAGGTTTGCTACCTTATATTAACAATTCTTGTGAAATAGTAAAACACACTACAAAAGCAAGGAGAAAAAAGACAGTAGCGAGAGGGAAGAATGAGTGGAGAATTAAGGGAAAAAAGGATGAAGAAAAGACAGGGAAAAACAAAAGGATGCTAACTTCTAGAGTCAATTTTTCACTCTCTTGCAAAAAGTATCCCTGAATCTATTGCAGTACACAGGTATCACCTGAGATCCAGTTTCCAGCCCATGAGTGGGTGGACAGCTACAAGCAGGCTGAGAATTCATTCTGGATTCCCGGGGACCTGATATAACCTGAACATCAGAATGGTGAGCCAAAGGGAACCTGCAACTCATCTTTCACAGAACTAAGAACTAAATACAAGGTTCCAAGCAAATTTAGAAATGGAGAGAGAAAAACACAGGATCCATTTGGAAACTAATGACTGCAGACCAACACCACTAAGGATATTTTCTCCCAATATATCTGGCTTAGGGTTTATTGACATTGGAAACAGTGTAGTGTAGCATAGCCTTATGGATGAGGTGCCCAAGTGACAACATCTCTTATGAAGGGCAAGACCATAGTAAATTCTCAAGAAAACTTACAATTTCTTTTCCTATTTTTTAAATTTAAAATAAAAAATAGATAAAAATGATACAGCTTCAAAATAGTACAAAATTAACATTATTTAATATATTTCATATTGTTAACTTAAAAGTAGTTCTTCTGATTTTAAGATTTTGTCATGAAAGAAATGATCAAATATTCAAACAATGAAAATACAAACTGTTCTTTCTGATGAACTTACAGAGATTAGTACTATATTTATTTATCTTGTATACACACACACACACACACACTCACACACACACTTATGCATATGTGTACCTACTGCTATGGTTTGTGTCTGAGTGTCCCTCCAAAGCCCCACGTAGTTATGGAGGCAGCTAAGTCTACCATTTGTGATTGGTGCATTCTCTAGCATTGGGTTTGGCAGTGTGAGTGCTGCACCCCACCAGGGCTATGTAACTGGCATACAGTATAAGGGAGAGAAGGAGGAGGGCGTTTCTCTTTTCTGCCCTTTTGTTCTTGCTCTTCGTGCCCACCATGAACAGTTGACACAGCCACACCACCATGTCTTGGAGCCAGCTGAGTATGGACTGAACCCACCAAAAGTTGTAAACTACAAAAACCTTTCCTTCCCTAGTTTTGAGATTCGTGTGTTTTCTTCCAGCAATGAGAGAAAAGTAGCCAAGACACCTATACACATAAGATCTTTTCCCTTCTTGCTTTTCTCCTTTCTTCTATCCCAGTTGTTCTTTCTTTCTGAGCACTTTGTTTCCCTTCAAAGGATGGCTGTCATCAACTAATCACTCAAAAGCAAATATTGGCATGGCTGTGGGGAAAAGGAACACTTTTCCACTGTTGGGGAAAATGCAGTTTATGTTTCAAGGGCCAGTAGACCACAAAGTCAGACATTTCTGACATTATAAAACAAAAAAATAATTAAGTATGAATAAAATATAATAGAAATAACAGAGATAAAAACGTCTGTCCAGACTATCTACTCAGGAACTGTAAATATGTATTTAACAAACATTATATAATACACATACTGCATGCAAAACACAGGATACTAAAAATGTTATGAAAACTTTGAGGGGTGGATGTAATTGGCATCTCAAGGACTATCATGTCCAACACAAATTGTTAAAATGATCTCAAAACATTACCATTAAACCAAAGCTCTTGTTGGCAACCAAAAACGTATTTTAATTTTTCCATTTAATCAGCTTGACCTGACCACTTATTTTCTTTTGAGTAGATCACTTTCTGCAATATTGTTTTGGATCCATAAAATATTAACCTCATAATTCAACTCAGTTTTCACTGTGAGCTACTCAGATACTGTAGTATGAAAGAGAAAATAGCTTAAGATTAAGGAAGTTTCTCAGATCCAAAGACAAGAGTAAGAAAGATGAGTAAATCTGTGTAAATTTAGTCTGAACAAGTTATTATTTACTTCACATTGTTGTTTAAATTTATTATCTACGTTTTTTGCTGCTTTTATCACAATGAATTTCTTTCATTTCTTTTACTAGCACTTAATCAAATTAAACAGCTATAGAATAAGGCCGTAAATGTCTAGAAAAATCATGTAAACATGACTGCTTTATTTAGGACATCCACACTCACAAAATTAAAAATCCACATTTTATTTTGTGTTTAATCATGAAAAAAGAAAATATGACAGAATACCTTTTAATTTTTCTGCCATAAACCAAATTGCCACAGTGTATACTGTGTGTGTTGATTACCTGAATAATCATGGGAAACGTCGATAATATTTTGAACTGAGAACAACACAGGTTTAGAAAAACTAATGTGCTGTTTATCTTCTCCCAGCCATGGGGACCTAGGTCTGCAATAAAACTCCCTGAGCAGCTCTGAACCAATACTTTTTCCTTAATGACCACCTTGGATTGAAGCCCCAGAAATGTCAGTCAGAGATGCATGTTGTCCTGAAATGCTCAACACTTTACTCATTCGGGCTCTTGTAAAGGATGGAATCTCCGTTTGCTTGGTGGACTCAGGACTGTGTTTGCTCAAAATCCATGAAAACAATGAGTAGGTAAAGAAAGAACTTTCTTTTTATCTTTTTCAGAAAAATAAAGTGAATGAAAATTTATCCCTAGTTATTTTGTGAAATAATCTCCAAGAAATTGTTTCTGTTAAAATTTTTTCCTGAGTCTGATATAAGAGACAGTAAGGAGTATGACAGGATATGCCGTAGTATATAAAAACTAATCACTGGAGATTTCATGTGCTCTCACATAAGGAGTAATTCTCTGTGGATGAAAAAGTTAGAACTTTTACCTCTGCCAAGCTCCTTTTGCTTGAGTGCCCCTTTAGTATTTAATCACTAGGTCCAGGAAAAGACTACACCCAGAATGCTTCTAACAAGGCTTCTATTACATGTGGTAAAGTAGTTACCAGAAACTGTTTGCTAATTCCATACCATAATATTAATCATACAATACTCAAAAGATCAACACTTGTGAGGTAAGAGCTGTTTTTTTCTGTTCCAATGCAGGGAAGAACCCAAGCAGGGGCTCTCTGCTCCCACAGACTGACCTGCAAACACACCACATGGACTGGACTCTGAAACTGCCTTTAGGGGCAGGGCAGTGTGCACTGTATCCCATTAGGAGTCCCATTTCCACAGTGAGTGCCTTCTGCACGCTGCTGCAGAAAATGTGGGCTTTTTTCCTGTTGATATTGTACCAAACAAGGAAAATGTTGTACCTCACTTGATTCACATAAGAGGCCTCTCACCCATCTCTTGCATCTATCCACATGCTTGCACCTATCAGGGGATTTGCACAGTGTCCCTAGGGAAGGTCTTCACTTATCAGTTTGAAACACTGACTGAGCATCACTTCGCTTGACTGGTCAGAATGCTTCAGTCTAACTTCTCAAAGTGAGGCTGTCTGCTCAGCTCCTCGGCTGCTAACGCTGTGGGCATCTAATAAGAATAGAGAGAGATGCGGGACAATGGGGTGAGAGGGTGAGCTCTGGAGATCCACCGCTGCCCATGTCTGCTCCTTTCATGTGTGAGGGGTGCCAGTCTTCCCCTCCAGGACAGACGTGTGACATTTAGATCAGTGACAGTGAGGGAGATGCAACAAGGAACAAGGGCCTGGGATCTGGTGAAGTCTGCCACATAGAAATCAGGAATTGTTACCTGCAAAAGATTCTAGAGGGCCCTTAGTGGTAAAAAGCTGGCGCCTACTTCAGCATTGAATATTTTCCCTTTATATATTAAAATTTTTAAAAATTACTTTTACAAATACAAAAGAAGAGAAACTTTTAAAAATGAACTCATGCTTCTACTTCATTATTTTGGGATACACCAGGAATAGTGAGATGACCCAGAATCTACTCTCCCAGTCCATCGACACTGCAGACTGGACTCCCATGCCCTGCAGATCGAGTCTGAGCCTAGTACACATTGATGAAAGCATCTATTGATGCCTTACACAGGAGCCATGCTGCCCTCCACCTGTAGGATTTACAGGAATATTTAACTTTAGGGACACAGGTACAAAGGCAGTGGGTGAGGGACAAATTTAACATGCAGAGTCAGCCTGGTGGAAGCTGAGCATGTTGGAGTTTATTACTGTGTGTAAGGGCCCATACCACTGCCTTATGTGTTACTTGTCTGGGAAGTGGAACAGACAGCTGTCTGAGGCTGAGTACGAGAAAGAGGATGATGTGCTGAGAGCAACAAATTGTAACTAAAATCACTGTATCCTGGTGCCTCAGGTCCTTATCAAGAGCAATACATTAATGATCTTGTCACTTGCAGTGACTTTGGCATGGCAAACATGGCAGAAAAGAGAGATGATCCAGTGTCTGCAGAGTCAGTAGAGCAGACTGAGTGAGGAAGAGGCCATAAGAAAAAAGGACCTGTGCTCTGGGGAAGACGGAACAGAAAGAGGCGGGTAGTGAGGGTGACTTCCTTGCAAATTCCTGGGATATTATCAATGTTGGAAAATAAATCAGGTCACAAACATAAAAAAGATTGTATTTTAAGTAATTAATAAAACAAAATTATGCAAAAGCCTTATAACATTTTTATTTATGCTTGTAACTTTCTCTTAATACATAACCAGTCATAGAGGTACTGCATGTTCTTGTGAGTTTTACAAAGATCTCAGAGTAAATGGCCCCATAATTCAAAAGCAAAGAGGCAAAGTATGTCCTTTGAAATATGCAGGCATTTTGTATTCTGTAAAAAGGATTGTGCTCACTGAAATCTAGATACCCAAGGTAACAGCAGGGGCTTATCAGAGCCTTCTGACTCACTGGTGCCCAGATTAGCAGCCCAACCCCGTGTGCCCTCCTGTCCTGACTCTCCTCCCACCTGCAGACACAGCCCCTGAGCAAACTGCCCTGACCAGGGCACTATGCCTTGTGCATGCCAGAGAAAAAAAAACAGCAGTGGCAAAGGTAGGACCAATGTGTCCCCTAGAACAGAGACAAACGACACCATCGTGCCTAGGAACCCACAACAAGGCACTGAGAAATCTGTGAGACACAACCTCAGGGACTTGCAGAGATTGACATGTGGGGTTCTGGGGTGGGCAAAGCACTGCAAAGCCCTGCAAACCAAGCACTCTGCCACCATCCCGCAATGCAGCTGAGCTCTGCACCCTAGTCAGTTCTTTCCAGCATTCCTCAGCTGCTGCTCAATTACTTGCAGAAGATCACTCTCCTGCAGAGACCTAAATAGCACTAAATTTACAGGCTTGAGAGAGACTGCAAAACAGAACAACCTGGACAGGCAATCACTAGGACTGGTTAGACCATCGAGCAAAATGTCTATGGAGATGACTTCCTGTCAATCCACAAAACCATTGATTTCCTGACCAAATTGAAAGACAGCAAGAAGCAGTAAAGGGACTGGGAAAAATCATCAGAATGGCATAGAAGAGTGGGTTATCACTTCCTGCCTGACCACAGGGGACCAGTGAGGTTGTCACCCATGGGGGACAGGCTGTGTGGAACTTGGACACAGAGCACAGGAAGCTGAGCAAGGTAAACTGGGTGGAGCAAAAAGGAGAGCCTGTAGCAGAATCCCTGCTGGGAACCTGTTGGTCACCTGTCAGGGGGACAAACAGTGGTGGCCCTGCTTGAGTTCTAAGGTCATCAAAGGCTCCTTCCTGATGACTGCAGTCTTTGTAGGTTGTGTGTGCGTGTGTGTGTGTGTGTGTGTGTGTGTGTGTGTGTTTCTTCTATGTTCTGTGTTTTTTTATTGGTTAAACGCCAGTTCTCTGTATATTTGATTATGTCGTTCTACCTATGTGTACAAATGTTCGAATGTTGTTTCTCAACCATTCCATGTGGTAACTCGCATGTCCCTCCTTCAGAGTGTATTCTGGTTGTGATCTCTCCTTATTTCTTTTTCTCACCTCTCACCTTCTATCTCATCCTCTCCTTACCTGAATTATTTCCACTTTTGTACCTTCTCCTTTCTGTTTTTTTCTATTTTACATAGTATGTGAGTGTACTATGTTTATTTTAAAAACTGTAAATGAGATTTAAATGTTGTTTTCTACAATGTTTACATTGACCTGTCAAGTTCTCCATCACCAAAATTTGTTATATTGTCTTCTAATCTAGGTTTTCTTCTAATTTATAAATTGGGTAAAAAGACTGCATGAAGATTGCACTAATTTTCTACCTATAAATTGCTCCTTTTCCTCATTTCTTTCTACTCTCACACATACTCTTTCCAACCCCCTCCCTCTCTCTACCTCTATATGCATGTAAATATAAAATCATCAAAAATGATTTTTTTCTACTGATGCATTTTATTTCTTTATAGTCTCCTGATTTTCTCAATTTTTCTCTCATGATTTAAATTTAAATCCTTTCCTTATCTTATGGCTTAGAGCCTTTTGTGCATCCTTTTTAAGTTTTTGCATTCTTGCTTTATTCTAAAAGTAGAAAAATTGGTAAAATAGCTCTATGTTACATTTTTAAATATAACTAGTTCTTTACAGATAGATACTTACAGTACCTGTCTCTTGCTTGCATTTCAGTGCTAGAGAAACCTAACAACAAGTCTTTCTAGCCCACCTAACCTACAACACTCAACATAAAAGCACTGGCAAAATGAGAAATAAGTCAGTAATATGCCTCAGTCTTTCATAACTCCTCAGCTGCTGACAGCCAATGAAGTAGAGTAAGTGTTCAATAAAGAACTCAGAAGCCAAATGATAAAACATTTGAAGAGATCAAGGAAGAAAATGCATAGGAAGAAAATGCAAAAAGGATTCAAATAAGTATAGGAATGTTTTTAACTAATAAGATGTTCAACATGTTTAAATAAAACACAAACTATTCACTGAATTCCTATGTGAGATATGAATGAATTCCCTAGGAAAGAATTTCTGATTAGGTGAAAGAATAAAGCACAACTCCTGGAAAGGAAAAGTATAGCAGAAAACATGTCAGTCATCATAACCAATCGGAAGACAAAATATAAAACCTTGAGGACAAGAGTGATGTAGTAGATAGTACAGTGATTCTCCTTGCAACAAAATAAATCATGAGAAGCTGATTTGAGAGCCCAAAGAAAATTCTACAAGATATAACCTACGCATTTCAGAAGACAATGAAGGACTGGAAAAGAAAGAAAAAATTTTTCCCCAAAATTATTGCAAAAGTTTTCCAAACTAGACCCTGAAATAGAGATCTACATAATAAAGCATTTAAAACTTCAAATAGATATGCTCAGAAAGGAATCTCTCTGCAACACATTATAGAAAAATTCCAGAAAATCAGAAGAAAGAAAGAATGATAAAAATTAAGAGAGATGTACTGAGTAATTTATAAACACAAACCTATCAAAGTAACAGCAGTTTTAGCCCAGAACAGATTGGATAAGTGTATCCAGTTAAAATAAAATAAAATAATAAAATAAAATAAAATAAAATAAAATAAACACTTTAATTTCATTATAATATTTTACAAAAATGACTTTAAAAAGACATTTTAGGGAAAATTAATGATATTCATGCCAAAAAGCCCTGTAAGTCGTTCATGACCACCAAACCTGCACTGTAAAAGTGAGAAGTTATAAAAAAGGAAGAAATAGAGAAACCAGAAAGAGAAAAATAATGCAATGATAGGAATTACTCAATATCTTTCCATAACAACTCACAATGAAAATGCCTTTAAGAATAATAGTTTGTGAATCACAGACTACCAAATCAAAAATCATAGGCATGGGAAAATAAATTCAGCCAGGAATGGTGGCACATGCCTGCCATCCTATCACCTGGGAGGCTGAGGCAGGAGAATCCCTGAAACTCCAAGATCACCCTGAGTTGCAAAATGAATTCACAGACAGCCTGAACTGCATAGCAAAAACCTATTCTAAAAAATACCAAAAAGAAAACACATTAATTCAGGTATGAAAGAAAACTCTGGAAATCATGCAGAACAACAATCTCTAACTAGAATTCACATTTAGGAGTTGGAAAAACATATTGAAGAAATGAATTACAAACATTATGCAAAAAGTGAGGGAAACAAAGAAATCATTAATCCACCATATAAAATTGCCATCTCACTATATGTTACATGCAATCGAAATTGTTCAATTGATCTTGAAAATTTAGCATCAAGACAGTAACATTATTGACATGTGCATTTTTAGTTCATTAGTATGATCTCTCATTTATTTTGTTTTCAATAAATAATTTACTGCAAATTTGTATAATCCAACTCAAATTTAGCTAAGATAGCGTGAATACTTAAAATAACAAGCCAAACTGTACAAGGACTCAGGGAACCTTCATCTCCAAGGGCACGTATATGATAGCAGCCTAAATGTGCCCAAGGTGTTTTTCATTATGTGCTCATATCTTCCCATCTCTGAGAGTCTTTAGAATCTCGCTCTGGGCCTGTTTCAATGGATACATCTTATTTTTTTTCATATTACTTGCTACAATTAAATCAGGTTAAACAGATGAAGAATAGACCCATGCAGTTCCAAAAATGAAGGGATGGGAAATTAAAAGGAATTAAGATAAATTGTGTACAGGTACCTGCTCATCACAATGAATGTAGGTGTTATGAGTTGCCAAGATATTCTAGTAAAAACATATAAAAATTTCAAAAAGAACAAAAAAAAGTCCAGAAGTATCAAGTAAGTAATTGTAAGAACTTTTCAAAGTTTTTACAGAAAACATAAACACTCAGAAACAAGGTTATCAGAGCCAGATGACACAAGCCTGTAATCATGGGATTCTCAAAGGCCTCCTAGGAGCATCCTGAGTGAATCCAGTCATTCACTGAAGCTGCTCATAAACACCCACAAAGACTGGATTGGGCCTGATACACTCACATGAGGGCTCTCCCTTTACAGTAAGGAGTGCAGCTGCAAAATGCCTAGCAAATGAAAAACTTCTTATAATCAAGGTTGTAATGATCATTAGGAAAAGAGTAGATTAAAATTATACCTCATTCATTCTGTATAGGACTTCAGGAGAGTTCTTCCCTTAAGAAATATTTTCATTAATTTAATGAATATTGGTGTCTACACACAGATATACTCATTTATTCATGGATAAATATATTTATATACAAGAATAAATGTGTCAGAATTCATAATTAAATGTATATAATTTGATATCTTTATGGACTTAAATATGACAGATTATTCAGAAATTTTGAAAGCATAGCAAGAATTTCATATTCATGATGTAAGCCATAATTTGTCAACCTGAATTCCACAAGATTATAGGGTATTTATCTGAAAGAAATATATAATTTCTTTCAAAATGAGGGCTTTTATCAACCTTAGTCACAAAACACAGAACATTTCTAACACACTTGTAATATTCATACAGTTTACGTGCAAACAGTGGTGACCAGAATTTTCTCAGCTGCACCCCATGTTGCTGTGAACAAATCTCTGAAGATCATTATTTGAAAAGTGTGGAGGTTTTTTGTACAGAGCTAGAGTGATGACCAAGCTGAAGCTGATCTGGCCACACACATGCATGTCCTAGGGTGTGACTGCTGGGTTAGTGGACAGGGAAAGACTGGGATGCAGGATACAAACCCTGTCCCTCACCAGGGTTGACATCTAGACAGCACACAGGGAGGCTACACAGAAAGATCCAATTCTGGAATGTGGTGCAGTTGCTTCCACCAATTTGGAACATAATGTGTCAGCCGCCATCTGGAACACGGTGTTCTGCAGCTTTTTCCTCAAAGCTGAGTCGTTCCCGTTTTCAATGTTGAGCCTGTAAAAGGTGAAAACTTGCTGTTTCTTGTGATGCCTCAGGTCATCCTTTATATTTTTCTGTTCCTTCCAGCAATTGAGATCTCCTCAGCACTACATTTTCAGTGCACAGTTTTACTGGAGCTTCCTCTCTGGCCTAACTCACAGCATTTTAAATCACCCTGCTACACTCTTTCCTTGTTCATTCTCAAAATAAATCTGTCTAAAAGCCTTCAACAATAACCGTGCCACCACCGCAGCATTCAACTGCCTTGAGATTTCTTCTTCCAGATTAAGTAGTCCACTACCCTAAATCTTAGTCTCAGGGAAAATCTCTGGACATTAGTAAAATCCAGACAAACTTTCTGCAAAACCACAACATGCATCATCTGGACTCCAACACCCAATGCAGTCCTTCTTCCCAACAGAAAACTCCAGAGCCTGGCCTATACTAGTTTTCTTGTCTTTTGAGTTCTGAGCAGAACCTTCTATATAGAACAGCCTAAGGCATTCCAGTGCTACTCTGTCAGGCAACATCGATGATGCTTCCAAAGACTTTCCACAAGATATTCCCAAAGGCTCTTGAAACACAGGGTCAGGTATAGTCAAAAAACGGACCTGACACTTGGTACCAAATTCTATGTTGGTTACTTTGTTCTCATTGCTGAGACAAAATACCTGATGCCCACAATGAAGGAAGGATAGGTCTCTTTAGTTTATAGATTGTAGAGATTTCAGTCCATTCTCAGCTGGCTCCAAGGCAGGGTGGTAAGGCTGAGCGACAGTAGTTCATTCCAGTTGTGTGGGTCTTGCACTCACACCATCTTCCCACAACCCTTTTGCACAAGCTGAGGATATCTACGAAGTAACAACCCTGATCCCCTGCTGAACGTTTTAAGCTTCAGACCTTCTCAAATTGACAAAATGTACAATATCCTAGAGAGGTGATGGGCTGTCCTTACTCCCTAGGATGGATAACTGTTGAGATACTTAGTTAAGACTTCAAATTGACACAATATATCAACCTTAGCAGATGCTTTCAGGTAATAGTTTTCTTGTCACAAACAACAAAGTGGATGCCCAGGTGTTCCAGCATCATTCCTTAAAGGTGTGGATCCAGAGAATTTCTTCAGTTTTCTCTGTGGTATTGCTTTTAGGAGTTCTTCAATTTTATTGACCATCATTCTGAAGCTTTCAGTGTACAAACACCATGCATACTTTGAATTTTTTCTCCACATGTAACAGTGGATGCTACTGTGCATGGTGCTGTTAATTTTTATCATTTTTGTACTTATGCAGATATCAATTTTATGTTGTATATTTAGCATGAATCGAATGAGTTGCTATTTCTCTTACTTCTACACTTTACAGATTATTTGAAATGTTCTCTAACACTATCTCTGTGAGTTATGCTTTTAACTCTTCATTTTGAGCTTTGAATATTTGTTGGTTGTGGTGGTGTTGCCTTATTAGACATATGGGGCTTCTATAACTTTAAAGAAATCCACTTGTAGGAGTGATTAGGTGTCCATAGCACCAAAATAGTTTCTGCAGCCAGCTCAACAACTAAGACTGAGAAAAACTCTAAAAATCAGTGGAAAAATCTTGCCATAAAGTTAATATTTATAGCTTCTAAATTTCCAAAACAGACAGACATGCTAAATTAAGGAGGGACCACTTCACATGCCCATAAAGGCAACAGGTAAAGCAAAACTCAAAGATAGCCTTGCAGAGATTTTTGTTTCATATTGAATCACTGTGGCACACCAGGTATTATTTATCATCTGACAATAATAAGCTGAAACATCCTCAGGCTCCAGACTGTCTGTGGTGAGCATAAAGTCTTTTTCAGACCACCTGCCACTGCACCTCGATGGGACGCCAGGAGCCCTGGAGGATGCACCATAGACGATGAACCAAGGAGGCTGCCCAGGTTTCTGCTGTTACCGGGACAAGTAGCTCCAACATTCTGGTCAGCATTGCATGTGCAGGTGGCTGCTTCTCCTGGTGACAATAGCAGGGAGGCTGGAGGCTGTGTTCTCACAGTTTCTCGATAGGTATCTAAGACTGGAAATAAAACAGAAGAGTAAGCCTGCAATCTAGATCACAGCTAGCCATTTCTTCCCAGCAGAGCCACGAGCACGTCACCACACTGGGCTGTCATCACTGTGCATGCTGTAAAGAACTGCGAGGTCACAGGAGACAACATAGAAAGGGTGTCACAGACATGCAAACCACACCATGTTGCCTTCAGCTGGGCACCAGAAGCACAGGAGAAAAAGGAGCTGAGTCAGGCCTGCTTCCCTATCACACTCTGCAGCCCACTTGAGGCAGATTTTTTCCAGGGCTCCGCCTCTCGCATTGCTATGAGCTCAGGCAGCAGCATGGGTTCAGTGAGAGGACACATGCAAAGCGTTTGGAGAGGAAGGACCTGGCTTCCAGCTACACAGGTGTTTGTCTCCTCTCTGTACTTGGGCAGTTCACACCCAGAAGGCCACGCTGAGAAACAACACTGACTCAGATTAAGGATAGAATCTCTTTCTTACAGCAGCGTAACTTAACTTCTTCAATCCTTATTTCTTTTACCGTACCATGTACCAACATTCTTCCAGATGAGGTTGGTATAAGCTTGAGATAAAAAGGGAATGCAGTCCGAATTCTTTCTAAAATGAACACACATAGACCTTTCCTCCACTGCATAGTTGGATCACATGAAATGAAATGTTGACCAGATATCTAAAGTTCAGACCCTTCTTGCTTTGCTGTCCAGATTTTTCCTAAAGCTTTCTTACCATGTAAAATGCAAGTTAAATTTCTATTCATAATTTTCTTTTCTAGATGGACCAAGCACTGGGTTAAAGCACCCGATGCTGATGCTCATCAGATCCCAGATATTAGGACGGTGCCTACGGAAGCAGGAATCAACTAAGGAGCATGTAATGCATCACCTGCTGAAGGAACTAGCACTGAAAATGCAATAAATATTTTCTGGGGAGATTCTCTTGGTGCAATATGTTCACAACATTAGAAGCATATATATATATTTTATATATTTGTATATTTATATATATTTATATATATTTATATATACCACTGTGTAAATAGAATATTGAACATTTATAAAAATGAATAAACATATTTAAGAATGTCATCTTAGTTCAAAAACATAACTAATGAAAAATAAATAAAGTGTTAAAAATTCTTAAAATGTAGCTATAAATTTTAAATGAAATAAGCATTTTCTTTAGGAATGGTTGTTACAGAGTTCAGGCACTTTGCGTAATATGACAGCCCTCACTGAACAGGAAGCTTTGGGAGGTAACTTTTATAATAAGTGGTCACTTGCTGTCATAGGATGATCAGACTCACACACTGTCAGCCCACAGAAGATTGACCACCAGCCTGCCTTTCATAATAGCATCAAATGTGTCACTTGCCCCACTGAGATCAAAGTTCCAGGACTGCATATCTGCCATCAGTACCTCAGAGCAATGAAGCTGTGAAGAACCTGATCCTTCGTCCGTCCCACTATGTTCATTAAATAAGCAGGAAACAGCCTCACATTGTGCAAGGTCATTTCCGTGGTTCATGAAAGTGAGTTCCCAGTTCTCCTGCCATCACTTGAACCCACCCTCAATTCTGCACATTGTAACCACTTCACAGTTGGGCTGTGATGTGATCAAAACAGGACACACTTGTGAAGGGGTCCATTCATTCCACCTGGTGAGAAAAACATGGCACCACCCAAAAACAAAATACATAATATATTAAAAAGGATATTGCCACAAGGTTAAACATTTCTTGTTGATATTTCTTTACTCAGTATATACTTTTTCAATACTTAAAATTCTGGTATTTTTCATACAGACATTTTCAGATTAATTTTGCCTTTTTAAATACTTCATTAAATGTTATTTATCTGAATTAACAGCATTGATGTACCTTGAACCTTACACCCACCTCATATGTCTTCCTTCTCTCACCCTAACCTACCTGAGCTATCAGGGACTCCAGGAAGATGCATGAGTTTCATATACCGGAGCTTGGTCATCACTGTGAAGAGGAGGCTGGCAGTGTGAAACGTACAGTTCATATGTGAAGGTCCAGGGCTTCTGCCTACGAGAGGTGTGAGAGATTCTCATGGTCAAAGTTCTTCCGCTGCAGAGCCCACATTCCAAAGGGAGAGAACACCCCAGACTCACCAGAACCAGAGTCACAATAAGAATGGAATGTTAATGTGGTTTGGAAGGCTTGATGGCAGCAAGATGGGTGATATGGAGCAGAAGGCCCTAAGGGGAAGAAGAGCTCAATAGCTTCAGAGACAGAAAGGCAGCCCAGATGGCACGCACAGGAGAGAAGAAGAGACCTGCTAAAAATCACAGTTAAGCGGCAGGGAGAGGTCAACACTGACCACACTGGTACCATCCACAAAGCACAGGGAAATCTCAATTCTGGAGTTGCAAAGATGACAGAATGCTTTAGTGTTTTGCTACCATGTGAAGGTCCTGGGTCAATCTAAGCAGCACAGTGGAAAGCAAAGGAAACAAAAGAGAGGAGGGGAAGAGATGGGAGAAAAACCGAAGGAAAGGAAGAGGAGGGAAATAGAGGAGAAGGGACAGGAAGGAAAGGAAAGAGAATCCCATGTGCAAATTCATCCAGACCAGTCATTTTTGAACCTTTTGTATGCAGATCTAGACACTGGGAATTTTCAAAGCTCCCCAAAAAGTTTGCAAATACATCATGCAGTAATATGAGCCACAGAAAGAGGCTGAGGGAAGATGCTGAGTTTCAAAATATCATGAGAAAATTTGAAGAGTGACAGCAAGGGAGTAATATGATTATTTTTCACTTCTGGATTGTTTTCTTTTTATACATTACTCTGGGTGTTGTGAGAAGAAGAATCAACCACCTGCCTATCTATGAATTTTTTTCCATGCAAGTGGGTCTAACAAGAATAAATAGTACTTACCATGCACTCATTGCATATCCAGCTACTATCCTTTGTAATTAGTATATAGTATTTTATTAACCCTTAACAAAACATCATAACATCTATTTGTATGCTCTTGCTTCAAATGAGAAGATTAAGCTTGGAAAATGCTGAGTAATTTACCTACATTCACACAATTGTAATCAATTGAGTACAAGACTCTACCCGTGTCCCTGGGCTGAGCTCCTATTACTGACCGTGCCATACCTCCTGCAAGTAACAGGGCAATTGCTGTCCAGGCAATGCATCCATCCTGCTAAGGGATGGTTAGATTTCTGTTTGTGAATAGAGACATCTGTGTATGTAATGTTATTAGCACGAATCCATTCTGTTCTGAAATAGCAGCAAAATACTCAAGAGTGCTCAAGCCCAAGGTGATCCCATGGCACTGCTGAACTCCTCACTCTACTACCAGGATGTCACCCTCTGTACCCACTGAGCGAATTCCCCACCCAAGTCCCAAACCACACACCAGCCCCATCATCTCACTGTTTATGCACAGTTAACACTTCAAGAGGAAAGAGCTGGGTGCGTTTAGTATTTGTATTTTCTACTCACTAAATGTTTACAATATTACCCAACTCAGCATTTACTTCAGAGAGAAATGATCTTCTACTTTCATACTAGGAAAACACTTAGTCAAACTTAGAACTGCAATTTTTTTCCCTACTTGAAATGTTCATGAATTCACACAATAAGATTTTTCTATTCACCTCCAAACATCTAAGAAATGCATTCCATGCTCTACGGCAAATATTTTTATTTTTAAGCAAAGTTTACAGAGGTACAAGTTTACATAGATTGCAATCTACCCATTCAGTGTATACCCATAAGATGTTTTCAGAAATGCACAGCTATGTATCTACCCTATATTTCAGTTAAAGGACAGATCCAGCACCTCAGATATTTCCCAGGTTCCCAAAAGCCCTCTGTGCTCAGGTTTCTCTCATCCCAAAAAGATCTGAACCGCACATCCGCCTGCACGTGGATGAAGGATGCAGGTTTCCAGATGATCTGTGCCACATTTCCTTTATTGAGTATTGGCTATTTCTAGTGCTCAAACTCATATGTATTCTCAGTAAATATTAAGCCCTTGCTAGGAAACCACTGTATTTTCCTTGACACAACACCCCATGTCCTTCATGGGCAGCACTAACTACATCTGTGCTTCTACTGTTGACTTCAGTAGACCACGGCAGTCAGGAAATAACTTTTTCAGCCTGTATTTGCAGCACTCAGGAAACTAAAGCAGGAGGACCACAGTAAGTTTGTGGCTAGTCTGGGCTACATAGTGAAGTCAAAGCCATCCTGGACTACATTGTGCGACCATGTTTTACACAAACAAACAAAAAATCACATTCAAGGATACAGCCTGAAGATGCTTCAGGAATCTCAATTATAAATGATGTATGAGCCTCTTGCTCCCTCCTGTATCCTTATGACCCCATCTAGGTGCTCAATTCCTACTTAAAGTGAGCGCATTAATGGGATTAGTTAGCACTTTATTTTCAAAGAGGCACAAACACAGAATTTTATTAGTTAATGCAAGCGGTGAAGCCTGAAGGGCATGTGCTATAAAATACAAACTTATGTTCATTATTACAGGTAAGCACATTTTCTGATTTAGAGTTGAAGCAGAAAGGGAAACATCAGAAAATGAAATGCTGCTTGTTCTGGAGATGGAAGAAAAGGACTCCAGTCAAGGAATGAAAGAAGCTCAAGATACAGGAAAGGAAAGAGAGAAATTCTGTTCTACAACATACAAATGGAAAGCACCTGACAATATGTAGATTTCAGCTCTTGAATCTCGTATTGGTTTTTGTCCAATGTATTGAATTCCTCATGTCCTATGTTTGAATTCCTCATTTGACAGCTGTAAGTTTGTAAATTATTATAAGACAATACAAAATTAATACAAATATCTTGGCTGTAGCAACATATCTAGCAGAGAGGGAGCCCTTTTAACTTCTCTTCAGCCCTGCAGACTTCCTCATGCATCATGGGGACACAGTCTCTCAGGCATAAGGAGGAAGTATTCAAGCTCTGGGCCTCCTGAGAAGCCAGCAGCTGGGGAGACCCTGAGAGGGAGTTTATGTTCGAGATTCAGTCACCGTGGGAGGAGCACTAATACCCTGCTGACAGTAATAATCTGCCACATCTTCAGCCTGCACCCTGCTGATGGTGAGAGTGAAATCCGTGCCAGACCCACTGCCGCTGAACTGGTCTGGGACCCCAGATTCCCTCCTAGATGCCCAGTAGATGAGCAGTTTAGGAGGTTGTCCTGGTTTATGCTGGTACCAGGATAAAAGCTTCTCATCAATACCGCTGAGTAGAAGACTCTGGCTGGACTTGCAGTGTATGGTGGCACTCTCTCCAGGAGTCACTGCCAGGGAGGCTGGAGACTGAGTCATCACAATGTCACCGCAGACACCTGCAATCAGGAATGCACAGTGATTGCACACACACACACATACATGCACACTTTTATCTTATTAAGGTTGAAATATGTCCACTAAAATGTTGACACATTTTTGTCATTTAGTATATACTTGGATCATAATATTTCTCATTGCACTTTAAAATTATAATATGAACTCTACAAAGATATGACTCTAAATGATTCTGGAACTGTGCAGTTTCTTACCAGAGGCCCAGAGCAACAGACACAAGAAGACCTGGATCTTCGAACTCATCTTGCTGCCCTGACTCCCTGATGGAGCTCAGATCTCCTTGCAAAGGCTTCATTTATAAAGCCTGAGAAGTTGGGCTGGACCTGGAGGAGCCTATGAAAGTTCATCTTTAAGTAGGGAAGCAAATTGCACAGGCAGTGATTTATGAAAGTAACTGATTAAATCAAGAGTCAAAACTACCTTCACAAAAAAAGTACTTTGGTAACAAAAAAACACAGTAGTTAATTCAGAAACTTTGAGATCATTTTAGAAGTTCTAAAATTACAAACCACTAGATGGCCTACGACTTTGGTTGCAAACAAAAGCAGATTTAAACAGATTGTGCATATTACAGAAGTAATGGGCTGGCTGCTTTACATAAACACACACTGAGTTACACAATAAAATATGCTAGAAAAAAATTATAAAAAAAAAGGAGAGATAAAGAGGAAAGAAAAAAGAAAGAAAAAATAAAGAAGAGAACTTTTAAACAAGTATGCATATTTTCTACGACAACACAATATCTCTTTTCCAAAGCCACATTTATCCTGATGCTGAGGACCACAGGACGTGGCTGAGCTCCAGTGTCTCCCCGTCCCTGTGAGGAACCCCAGGGGGCCATAATTTAAACGGGGGACCAGGAAGCATGCAGATGAGTGTGAATCAAGGACAGACAGATGACTGTGATTTCCATAACTACTGAGAACTGAAAAGAGGGATTGAAGTAACTTGAAAAGTGGAGAGAAAACAAAAAGATAAAACTTAACTGGGAAATAATGGTTACAGAGCTACTCTGCCAAAGGTTTTTTTTCTCTAGAAACCCTTGGTTTAGAGAACACAGAAATCCACAGTCATCCAATTATTTTAAAGTAATCTTTCTCATGACCAGGTAACAAGATAAAACCTCCACAAAGGAAGATACTAACATCCTAATTCCCTAAGAAGCCTCACAAATAAATTTTCTATGATAACTATGAACTCATGGCTTCACAAAGTAAAAAAATAAGTGGAGTATAAATGGAAAATAACAGAAATTATACAGCAAAGAGCTCTTTCTGTGTATTAGATTGGCAATCATGACAACATTTTTAACAAACAATTTAGAAATGTATTAATTGAGAATAAAGTATAAAGCTATAATTATAATTAAAACATAAGAAGCTAAAAAATTAAAGCCAGATTTATCTAATGGATACAATTAGAATCTCAGTGTAATGCAAATGAAATACAAAATATTTACTTGGTCTTGGACTTTTAAGAGCAAACCAATAAAAATTTTGACATCAAATATGCTTTAATTTTTCTACTTTATCAATTTGATCTCATCTTATATTTTTCTTAAGTAATTTTGCATTTTTTCATATAGGAGAGAGTATTAAAATAGATTCATGGAATCCAGTTAAAAATTGTGTACGATTGCTAGGATACCATCATATGATAGAGAGACAGAATGTGGATTGAGGAAGTTCCACTTTCCAAGGGAAGGACGACAAAGAGAGAAACTGTCTACATTCACTCATAATGAGTGGTCATATCCTCCACCTCTTTGCTTAAATTCATAATTTGGTTTTGTTTCTCTTTGAGGAGCTCAAACATATTTGAGCAGATGGAGAAGAGATTCTTAAATATGTAGGGCAATCACACAAGTAAACATATTTACCTCTCTACAGATGAATCAGACTTTTCTGCATGTCAAGTTTCTTTTGACAAGAATGTTCTTATGAAATCAACTCACTAGATCCAGTAGAGAGCTATATCTAAGGCTTGCTCTAAGATTCTCAGTGTTTAGAGACCATATGGATGCATAAGATAAAAATAGTCATATTCTTTAATTTGTAATAAAAGAAAAGGATACATTGCTTCTCATTTTCCCACAAACCACCAAATACTACTGACCACACTATAGAGCGTGTATGTTAGACTTCTTGGGTGATCATAAAAATATTACAGACTTATAGATTGAAAGCAACATAGGATTATCATCTCACAGTGTGGGAGGCAAGAAGCCTGGAATAAAAGTTGCTCATCAGCTCTGACCCAGCACACTTTTCCACAGCGAGCATCGTAGAAGAGGCCTAGGAGAAAGTCAGTGATGGAAATTGCCCCGAGATATTAAGAGTCTTGGTTCTTGCAGAATTTTGTTATGTGTGGCATCTCCTTTAGTGTGTAGCCAGATGATGGTGGTAGCCCAATATCCATGGCAGGAAAGAGGAAATTTGGGAAGGGATTTTCCATGTGGATTTAGAAACATAGGAAGAGGAAATTATTCTTTCCTCATTCTTTGGTATCAAAGAGTTCTTGTCTTCACAAATGTTTTTGATAATCTGACACATATAGAAAGAGAAGAGTGTAGAAATGCACCAGTTTAAAAAGTACTTACCAGGAAGTTCATATTTACTATCTAAATTATAGTCTTTCTGTCTAGATAAAAATAACTGATTTGTCCAATTCTCAGTTACTTTGACTTACACATCCTTACACAATCTAATCATTAGGTCTGAGCAAAATATTCTATCTGCCACTGGTTTCTAACATTCTTATGGTTTGCTTGCTAATTGGAAAGGTCAGAAGTTCTTAACTAACTCCACTCCATTGTGTTAATGATAGAAAACTCTGATGATCAACGCCTGTGAATTGGGACTTGTTTCTTTCTCTCATTAGCAGGGAGGTAGCAAAGTATGGCATTTTTTATCCTCCCAGACACTGATCTGGATGAATTCATGTGTATCCTAGGATCTCTAGGGCAGGAGGTCACATGCACTGTAGCCCTACATAGGCCCAGACCTTCAGACTGGGATCAAGACAGCATAGACTCTGTATCTTTTGCTTTTCCTTTTAATACAGAATATATTTTATATTACTCAGCTCATATAAGGGGCCTATAATCCTGGCTTGACTCCTCCCATGTCACTCAACTAGGGAACTTCTAGGGTATACCCTAGAGAAAATCTTTCCTTACAGATTGTAGGTCTAATAACTGAGGAGGAAGCAGCTGGTGCAGCAAAGCTCACTGGCCCATCGTCTGGGGAGATTTCCTTACGAGGCTGAAGCCCCGTGAGAGGGAAGCTATAATGTTGCTGACAGTAATAATCACCCACATCTTGGAGATTGTTTATGGTGAGAGTGAAGTCAAACGCAGACCCACTACCCACTGAGCAGGTTTGGGACTCCAGTTGCCCGGGTGGATGCCCAGGAGATGAGCGGTGTGGGCAATTGTCCAGGTTTCTGTTGGTACCAGACTAAGTAGTTGTTACTGCTGCTTTGAAGACTCTGCCTGGACTTGCAATGGATGGTGGCATTCTCTCCAACGGATACTGCCAGGAACCCTGGAGACTGGGTCATCACCATTTCACAGTGGGCACTTGCAATGAGAAATGCATAGTGATTGTACACACACAAGTACACACAGTTTAATCTTATAAATACTGAAATAAGTCCTATAAAATATAGATGCTAATACTATTGTCGATTAGTATATACTTGGGTCATGTTAGTTTTCATTGCATTTTAAAAATATAATCTTATCTCTACAAAGATACTACTCTAAGTGGTTTGGAACTATCCAGTTTCCCACCAGAGATGCAGAGCAACAGGCACGTGAAGACCTGGATCTTCGACCTTGTCTTGCTGCCCCTGACTCCCTGATGGAGCTCAGATCTCCTTGCAAAGGCCTCATTTATGAAGTCTTACTGGCCCTGGAGGAGCCTAGGAAAATTCATCAGTAAATACAGAAGCAAATTGCATGGGTATGAGATATGAAAGTGTCTGATTAAATGAAGAACCAAAAGTACCTACAAGGAAAGTGAACTTGGGTGACAACAAAATTTTGCACAGTAGTTAACTCAGTAACTCTGAGGTCATTTTAGAAGTTCTAAAATTATGGGCTGGGGATTTAGCTCAGCTGCATAAGTGCCTGCCTGGAAAGTGCAAAGTCCTGAGTTGAATCCCAGGTACCAACA
>PVJX010007261.1:0-42237 GCA_004027295.1 Dolichotis patagonum | reverse complement strand
CAAAAAGGAAAGACAACATGAAAACAACAAGTTCTGAGCAAATATATATTTTCTGTGGCCCAAGCAATGTCAGTTTACCAAAGCCACATTTATTTTGACACTGAGGAACACAGGACGTGGCTGAGCTCCAGAGTCTCCCCGTACATGAACCACAGAGCCAGGAGATTTAAGCTGGGGGCCAAAAGGACTCCGTGGAAGAGCGAATCAAGGACATGCAGACAACTCAGCTTTCCACAGCTACTGAGAACTAAGGAGAGGAGTCCAAGTAAAGTGGAAAATATTTACCTGGAAGACAGAGAAATAAAAAAGATGAGATTTATTTGGCAAACAATAGACTCAGAGCTACACTGCCAAAGTTTGTACTCTAAGAATACTGCTTTAGAGAACACAGAAATCAACAATCATCCAATTAGTTTAACATAACTTTTCTGACAACCAGGTACCAAGTTAAAACCTCCCAGAAGGAAGACACCAATATCCTAATTCCCTTAGAAGTCTTACAACCTTTTTATGATAAATAGGCCACAAATTGAGACTCATGACATCCCAAAGCAAAAGGATAATTTGATTTTAAAAGAAAAATAGTAGAAATTATACAGCTAAGCATTCTTTCTGGGTATCAGACTGGCAAACATGGCAACATATTTTAAATATAATTTATAATTATATTATAATTCAGAATAAATTATAAAACTATAGATATTTTCCTAGCAAAAGCAAGCTAGAAAATTGAAACAAGATTTAATACTGGATGTAACTGAAATCTCAGTGCATTTCATATCTAGTAAAATCTTTAAATTGATCTTCAAGTTTTAAGAGCAAGCCAGAAATATTTTTGAACATGAAATATATTTTAATTTTTTCACTTAATCAATTTCATCTCTCTCTGTATTTTTCTTAAATAACTTTGTGTAATCCATTTCAAAAGTTTCCTAAGATTACTAGGATATCAACATATGAGACACACACAGATATACACACAGGTTGAGGAAGTTTTTAATCTCCAAGGAATAGAGTACAGATAATGAGTGAAACTCTGCTTTCTTTCTTAGTAAGCCGTCACTTCTTCTTGTTATATAAACTCATAATTTGGCTTTGTTTCTGTTTCAAGGGGCTGCAAGTTAATTTCTTTTATTTCACTTATTAATGCTTGTTCAAGTTAAGCAGACAGTGGAGAGGGTCTTAAACACTAGGACAGTCAGACATGTAGAGATCTGTGTCTTTCTCCAGGTGAAGCAGACTTTTCCATCTGCCAAGTCCTTTTGATTTAAGTGTTCTTATGCAATCAGTTCCCTAAACCCAGCAAAGGACTTTACCTAACATTTGTTCCTAACAGCCTCCGTGTTTAGAGGTCATATAGACACATAAGATAAAAATAGCCATAATCCTTTATTTGTAGTAAAACAGAATATTTATTACATAATTTCTCAAAAACCACAATATGCCAGTGGCCACAATACACACTGGGTGTGTTAGACTCCTTGGTATAGCATAAAAATATTAGAAACTTATTGACTGAAAATAACACAGGCTTAACAGCTTACAGCACAGGAGGCAAGAAGTCTACAGTGAAAGTTGCTTAGCAGCTTCCACCCAGTGAGCACCTTGGAAGAGGCCTAAGAGAAAGTCAGGCAGAGGTCTAAGTTACACTGAGATGCTGAAAGATTTAGCTTTTTCTGGCTTTTCTTAGGTGTGGCCATGTCCTTTTACTTTGTGGACAAATGATAATGGTGGAACAATATCCAAGAAAGAGGAAATTTGGAAAACAGTTTTCCATGTTGATTCAGAAATACATGAACTGGCTCATTCTGTGCATTATCAAAGCAGTTCTTGTCTTATGAAATGCTTTGATTCATCTGCTACCAAAAGAGATAAGCATAACCATGTGCTAGTTTAAATAGCAGTTGCAAGAAAGTTCATATCTCTGTGTAAATTGTAGTTCTCTTCAAATGTAAAAGACAGATTTTTCAACCTCACACTTCTTTCGACTTAAGTGCTCTTATGGAGTTTAATCTCTAGGTCTGGAAAAAGTATTGCATCTCACGCTAATTCTCAACATGCTTATAATTCCATTGATAACTGCAGATGTCAAAAGCTCTTAACTAAGTCCACTGTGTCATGTTAAAGACAGAAAACTCTGATGATCTGCAATTGTGAAATAGAATATGATTCTTTCTCTCATTACCAGGGAGGGAGCTGGGAACAGTGACTTTTATTCCCCCAGACACTGATCTGGAAGACCACATGTATATTCTAGGATCCCTTGGGCAGGAGGGTCACACGCACTGTGACCCCTACACAAGTCAGGACTTTCAGACTGGGGTCTTTCTACCACATGCTGGAGACAGCATGGAATACATCTCTTTTAGTTCTCCAAATAGAAAGCATTTTATGTTATTTGGCTCACATATGAGGTATATATTCCTGGCCTTAACTCATCCCGTGTCACTCAACCAGGGAATTTCTATAGTGTGTCCCAGAGAAAATCTTTCCTTGCAAGTCACAGATCTAATAATTGAGGAGGAATCGACTGATGCTGGAAAGGTCACTGACCCCTGGCCTGGGGAGGTTTGTGTAGGAGTCCGAAGCATTGTGAGAGGGAAGTTATAACACTGCTGACTGTAATAATCACCCACATCTTCTGCTTAGAGATTGTTTGTGGTTTGAGTGAAATTGGACACAGACTCACTGCCGCTGAACCGATCAGAGACCAGAGATGCCCGGGTGGATGCCCAGGAGATGAGCAGCCTGGGAGCCTGTTCTGCTTTCTGCTGACCCCAGGCTAAGTAGTTACTACAGTTGTTGTTCAAAAAATTGCTCTTGCTGGAACTACAGTTGGTATTAAGGTTCTTTCCTACAGCCGCAGTCAGAGAGCCTGGAGTCCCTGTGATATCTCCATAGTCCCCTGCAACCAGAAATACTAAAGGATCATACACACACACACACACACACACACACACGCTTACAAGCAAATGCAAATAATCGTACATGCATTATAATCTGTCTTGTGAAATTCATTTTAAAATATTGTGAAAAGTCTGCACATAATTACGTCCATACTGGGAATAGTTTTTATCCTATTATGTCTTTAAGATATTTTTAACTATACAACTATTTCTCTAAAGAGATTTCAGTACTGAAATCTCAGCAGCGGCACACAGGAGCATGGCAAAGAGGACATGGGTCTGAGACACCATTTCCCCGCCCCTGCTGCCTGATGCTGCCCCTTTTTTTTAAATTACAAAACCCTTGCTTATAAAGTCTGGGTAGGTGGGCTGGGCCTGCAGGGGCCCATGCAAAATGAGCAAAATGGAAGCAAATTGCATAGACAGTGAACTGTAGAAGTATGCGATATGTATCAGCTGGCAAAACTATATATATATATATATATATATATATATATATATATATAGTTATATATAGTTATATATAGTTATATATATCACACTATATATATATATATATATCACAAGAACTGCAATTATGTGACTAAAAAATACACTGCAGTCAGGTTATTAGCTTTATATTTAACTTAGTAACTCTAGTACTAAGAGTCAGTGAATTTAGTAAATAAGAGTATCTTTTCTAGGTTAAAAAGTAATTTGAAATGGATACAGTATCCAAACAATGGATGACATAGTGTCCTCAGATTAATTATTCTGGTGAAATAATAAGCCATAAAGAAAAAAGACAAAAGATTCATAGAGAGAAAGAAAGTGCTATGGAGGGAAAGAAAGAGCAAAACAGAGAAAGAAAGAGAGAAAGAAAGAAAGAAAGAAAGAAAGAAAGAAAGAAAGAAAGAAAGAAAGAAAGAGAGAGAAAGAAAGAAAGAAAGAAAGAAAGAAAGAAAGAAAGAAAGAAAGAAAGAAAGAAAGACAGGAAGGAAAGAAGAAAAGGAAGGAAGGGAGGGAGAGAGGGATCATACTTGAGGGAAAAGAAGATAAACATCTTGAAAATAATGTAAAATAACTTTCAAAATAAAATTTTGTACTCAGAAAAATGAGACTTGAAAAGATGATACAGATTCCCATTTAGATAAAGAACACATCATCAATATTTTACAAAATCAAAATGGTTATAAGTACTCGAGAAAGAAGAAAAAGACAGCAGATGAAGACTTGCCAACACCAAGAGTGGTAACCAAGGAAAAATGTCCAACTTTTTGTCATTTAAATCCTTTAATGACTGGTTGACTAGGTCACCATTATTGTAACAATATATTATGGAGTTTATAACACATAGAAGTAAAGTGTATGAAGACAGCAAAATTTAAAGCCTACCACCTGTAGCATCATGCTGAAAAGAATGTTCGTGGGGATACTTTAGATGAGAGAAGTCAGATGGTGCCTTAGACAGTGTCACAGCTGCCCAACAGGAAGGTCGCCTTCCTTTCCTGCTTCCTGGTATCACTAACACTCTCCTATCCACTGGAGTCATCAGGCCAGGATTAAGAAAACCAGTGTGTGACTTAATAGGCTAGAACATTATCCATTTTATTGAATGTTTTACTTCTAAGCTCATATTTTTGTTATGTTTTTATGTACACTTGCTGTACTTAGTCACATGTACTGTGAGGAGCTGGCACACGTACCTACCACATCTGAATTATTTTTTACTTCCTCTTGCCCTTTTTCCCTCCACTTTCCTCTATCTCTAATTTCCTTACCAATTTGCAAAGGCTTAATCTCCCTATTTTGTATTATGTCATATTTTGAAATTGAATTTACTTACACTTTGGGTTTCACATGTAAGATAATCAATATGATATTCATGCTTCTGCCTCTGATTTTTTTCACCTAACATAATTGTCTCAACATGCCTTCATTTTCCTACAAATGACTCAATACTTTTTATGATTCAGCAGTATTCCTTTGTGCACAAATGCATTTTTTATCCATTGATCTATTGATGAACATGTAAGCTGCTCCCAAGATTTAGTGCTTATGAGTTGTGCTGCTCTGGACATGGCTGTGCACAGATCACTGTAATGTGATGTCCTGAACTCTTTGGGGAAGATAACTAGGACAGGAAGAGTGGGGTCAGGCAGAACTTCTATTTTTAGATTTTTGCAGACTCTATACAGACTTCCATAGTAGTTGTACTAGTTTACATTTCTATCAACAAAGTAGAAAGGTTCATTTTTACCCATAGATAAAGCTATATGTGGTATTTGGTTTCTAGATGCAAGCCATTTTTTCTGGAATAAAATGGAATATCAGTGTTGTTTTAATTTGCATTTTTCTCAGGGTCATATATTTCTTTATGTATTAATAAGTATTTGTTTTTCTTGTGAGGACTATCTGTTCTTTCAATTACCCTGTTTTGATTGACTCTTTTATTTAGAAGGTCTACTGTTTAAATTTCTTCAAATATTTTTGGTATTAGTCTTCTTTTTGATGTGTGTGTGTGGCAAAGACATTTTCCCCAATCTACAGGATATATTTTTACTCTATTTGTTGTTTCTTTGACTGGGAAGAAGCATTTTAATTTGATATAAATTTTACAACTGGAGCTCTGCTTGAAACATCTTTATGTCTATGCCTTCATACTTTTTACCTATATTACCTTCCAGCAGATTAAGAGCTTTGCTTTCAGGGCCCATGATTTTGATTCATTTTTACTTTGTTTTACTATATGGTAAGAAATAGGGGTTTAGCTTCAAAATTCTCATGTATGTAGCAAATTTTGCCAATGTGATTTGTTAGAGAGAGTGTTTTTCCATCAGTAATTGTGTTTCAACCCTTTCTTAAAGATCAGAAGAATGGGTGTGCCCAGAGTTGTTTTTGCATCCTCTATTTTGTTTCATTCATCCACATCTATTTGTATCCAGTATTATGCCATTGTTTTGTCACTGTAGCTTTCTAATATTTCTTTAATTCTGCAATTGTGATGCTTCCTGCTTTGCTCTTGTTGCCTAAGATTGCAATCACAGTTTTGGTACTGGTTTGTGTTCCACATAAATTTCAGGACTGTTTTCCCTAGTTTTGTTAGGAAGGCTGCCGCCGGTGTTCTTACTGATATTTCATTAAATCTATAAATCCACTTTGGTAGCACAGCAATTTTAACATTGATCTGGACTATTCAGAAAAGGAAAAGAACTTTTTTTTATTTTCTGATGTTGCAATATTTTCCTGAATCTCCATTTTCAGCGTACCATGGTTTTCACTGTACAGATTTTCAATTCCTTGATTAGGTTAATTCCTAAACGTTTAATTTTGCTTGAAGCCATTACAAATGTCATTATTTTCCTAATTTCTTTTTAGAGGATTCATTATCAAGATACAGGTATTTGCGGCTTCAGGTGGCTGCGTTTAGTATCATTTGCTCGAGAGTAATCCATGTGCCACACACTGAGAATGAAGACATGGTATAATGAATAGTTTCACAGAATGAAGAGCTCAGGTTCTTTGCCAAAAGTCAACAAAATTAATTCCAAACAATATTTCGAAGCAAACAGGGGACATTTGGGTAGCCACTGTTAATTTTCCATTGTATTGTTTTGAAATCCTGTGTTGCTTTCATTGTTCTGTTCAGATTTCTTTGTTTAGTTCTGGGTTTTTTTTGTTTGTTTCATTCCTTTTAAAATAAACAAAATTGAAAATTGATTCTAAACTGGTAAGTGGATCATCTTGAAAGCCATCAATGAAGTCTTTGAATGACTATAACTGTGGCAGACACCATGGCTAAAATGCAAAGAAAAATCTTGACCCAGATCCAAATATTCTCAACCAATCTGAACCATGCCCACATTCTTCATAAACCGAAACAGTGTGAGAGAATAAAATTTTGCTTTACACTTCTGCATTTTCAGTCAATATTTTTACACAAAAATACAGAAGGAAAGAATAGATATAGTACAATAAAGTAAAATATGTCTATGCATATAGATATCTCTGGGCTATATACAATTACAAAAATTTACAAAGTGAAAATATACATTGATGCAAAATACATGACAATAATCCTGTGCAAATCAGGAATAAAGTAATGAAAGCACTGGAAAATTCTTGAATTGCCCATAAAAACATAAAAATAGTGATACACACACATATAAATAGATAGATAGATAGATAGATATAGATATAGATATAGATATAGATATAGATATATAAATTTTTGCCAGAATAAAAAGAATGATGCTATTTTCTTTTGATTTCTGGTTTGCTGTAAGAAGATATTTAGCATTTGAGATAAAACTAACCTACATTTTATTACAGTTTTCCAGTCACATCCTTCTCTGAAGCACTTGTGGGGGTCATGATCTCCCAATGGTGTGAGCACAGCCTGGTAGAACTTCCATGATTTGGGGTCCTCACATGACTATGCAGCAGATCACACTCCTGGCTATTGTGATGGGTAAGTTTATGGGGAAGAGCGCTCTCAAAGGACTTCTCAGTCCTGGGCCATGAAATTTCAACCGATCGTATACTGCAACCTGTCCGGTAAAATATAACCACACAAAAGAATATTGAAATGAGAGCAGTGAGCCATGACTGTCTTTTGTTTTCTAAGCACATAAATGTAATGTTCAATAAACATACACTTAGAAGTGAGGCATTTTGTTTATTTATTTTTATTTAAAGAGGAAAAAAAAGCAAAACAGAAAAAAGGGTGGAAATAATACAGAATTTCAAAAAACAAACATTAAGAAATCACTACGTGATAAATTACATATTGTCTTCCTAGAAATAGTTGTTCATGCTACAAAATTAAGGCATACAAAGTAAACAAACAGTGAGGCTGCAAACAGTTCTGTTCAACAATCCAACAAAAATTTGTTAATACAGTTATCAATCCCACACACTTAAACATACATGCCATTATATCCTTTAGCACATTTTCTTTTCCTCCTTTTGCTTGTTAAGTACATTATCTATTTAGTTATATCATGTTTCAGCTTGCTCAGTACCTTATTGATCTGTTTGGTTGTTGTTATTTCCTTTTTAATCAGCTTATATAATTCTGTTGTGTTTTTCTGAGTTTCTCGTCATCCATGTCACATGGATCAGCTTTGATGGAGTTGGGAGTTTTTGGAGGTATTTTGTTATCTTGTTTTCTCATGTTCTATTGTTTTATTTTTATTTAATTTGCATTAACTTGCAGGTAGTAATATACAACAAAACAAGGTGGAATAAAGCAAATTGAGACAGTGTAGTGAAATTGGCACAGAACATCATAGCAGGTCACCAGGACAACAATAATAGGCACCATTGTATATCCTGTTACCTTCACAATAGTTGTTCTTCTATCAGGTACAGCAAAATCAAAAGAAATACACAACATTATAGAACACATCAAAACAGAATAATGAATAATCAAGACAAAACAAAATGGTGATAAAAATACCTGCCTTCAGAAATAGTGGAAGGAAACTCCCCCCACTTGCTGTACCACATATGGTCACCTCCCAAGAGATACCCAGATCCCTGGATCCCAATTTTTAGCGGGGTGGGGAGGTGGTTATATGGTATGTTTGATTCTAAGCCCGCGCGTTGGTAGGCAGCTGACTGGATACTGGTTTGCTCAGCGCCCTAAGTTCCAACATGGCCCGGATCTCAGGAAATGCTGTTGCTCCTTGTTTCCCCACCCTGGGGTGGCTGAGGCTTGCCAGACCACAGTCACTTACCAGGGCGGCAGACTAGATACTGGTTGGCTCAGCACCCTAAGTTCCAACATGACGCAGATCTCAGGAAATGCTGTTGCTCCTTCGAGGCATTATATATATATATATATATATATATATATATATATATATATAGTACCAGGGATCAAACTCACAACCTTGTGCTTGGCAGGCAGGCACTAAAAGTGAGGCATTTTAAAAGCTGATTTTTATGGTGGAATTTGTTTGCCGGGTCACACCATCATCTTGCAGGCATTAGAAAGGAAAACAGAGTAGAAAATCACATCCTTGAGAAACTTAACAGTCTCGATATTTGTATCCATATGTTATTAGAGTTTTTAGTGATCACACAAGTGTCCAGAAGTTCCAGGGAACAACTCTCATCTAAGGGATTTAGAGACTGAAGACCGAAACTTATCTCACTTATCACACCCTTGAGATGAGAAAATAGAAGCCAGAATACAAATGCCTTTATCAGATCACTTAGTTCTTGGCAGAGCTGAGGTTAAATCAAGTCTATCAATTGTTAATATAGTGTCTTCCCGCCTCTCACCACTCATCCAGCTTATAGTTGAGAAGCAACATCCTAACAAAACCTAAATAAATGTAACTGTATTTCATTAGACACCGGCACCGGGTTTCACATTTGTTCACATAAGTTGCACCAGGAAGTAAGTTTCCTCTCTCCCAATGTTGTTGTGAAGTTTAAAGCTTCTCTTCCAAATCTTATCTGTTTCTCAAAGGAATGACTTGTACCTTCTTCGATGAATATGTGAATTTTAATGTATTTCTGCCTGACACATTCAGGTAAAATTTTATCATAATATTTCTTCATGATACATTCAAACAAAATTGGCACTGGGAGAAGATGTTCAGTGAAGATAGCTGGCTTCACATTGCCCTCTATTACATCATGTGGTGGTGATAGGGGTTTTTCGCACCCTAATTTGAGAACAGCTGTAAAGAAAATGCCCTCTGATGGCAACAAGACCAGAGTCTTAGGCAAACTCAGGAGCTACCATTACAATGCTTAGGGATACCCAGCATAGACCTCAGGTCCCAAGCATGTCCCAGGCCTATCCCCAGTCTAGTTCAGGATAATGACCAATGGAAAACTTACCAAACAGAAAGCCCTGAGATTTACCAAGCACTTCTGGTGTCTCTGTAAAAGTTATAGTATCTGGAATTCTCCCCAAAGGCCCATCCTCAGATATGTAGTTAGATTATAGCAGGTGTTTGAGTATGAGGTTATAAGTTTTGAAACAGAGAGCCCACCAAAGAGATTCTGGGACCTTGGTACCTCACTTTTTCATGTCTCAGTCATGAGATGAACAAGCCTTGCTCAGCCACTCATTCCCTTCCACGATGTGCTGCCTCTCCAAAGACTAAACCAGGAAGCCAACAGCCAGGGACTGAAACATCCACAATTGTAAGCCAAAGGAAAAAAAGAAGACTTTTCTCTTTCTAAATTGATTGTCTCAAATGTTGTTTTACAGTTCTGCAAAGCTGGTTTAAATGGAGATACCTGTGTAACTCTTCTTTTTTCTCCAAAACTTTCTCACAAATTTCATTTTTATTTCTAACTCTAAAAGCTTGCTTTGGCTGCTTCCAAAAATAATGTGAACATTGCATTCTATTTGAAGGCAGCATCAGTTAGTGATTAGCTCCTTCTAGAATCCAGTAAAATAACTGCAATGAAGAGGCAACAGGAGTTTTATCAGGATACTTCACATAGCAAATGATGTCAACTACTCACGATATTTATGGCCAAGATGAGCCTCCAACTCTGCACCATTATTCACGAGAATTATTAGGACTTATGATCTAAAAGAACATTTGTTTCTAAGTGTTTTGCATGCCAAAAGAGACTGAAAACTGATAGTTTTGGAAGTAAATAGTGTTCTCCTCACCTACAACCCACCCTCATGACAGTTAGTAAATTTTAATAGCTTCTTTCTCCCCTTTGTTGAAGAGTCTCCTCCAAGACAACCATTATCCCCAAAACATAATGTAAAAGACAATGAAAATGTGGATTACAGGGAGAGTTGATATCTATTATATGATTGTTCACTTACAGAACAACTTTCAAAGTAAATATGAACCACTACATTTTTACATTCTCTGATGCTTCTAGGCAAACACAATGTGCCTCCCATCCTGATGACCATAGCCAATTGACCACTGTAGCGGAAGATGAAGAGAGACCAAACAAATAAGCTTTTCTGCCTTATTGGATATGAGAAGAGAAACAAAACTAAAATCGAAGACACCTTCTAGGCATTTAGAGCTGAGTCACCAGGAAATTTGCAAAGATGTCTTCTTAAATGGGAAAGTAGTCAAACAAGTCACCGGCACTAGGAATCAAGACTGAAGTGGAATATATTAACATTTTGGCATGTCAGCAGATCACGCTGGCAGTGACTCTGATATATGTGTGGTTCTGGAGCTTGGGGAGGCAGCCTGAGCAGGAGACACACATTCAGGGATACAGAGTGAGGTCAAGACCCAGTGAGTGCAAACAGCTGAAGAAATGCTGTGATCTGACACCCAGCCCCAGTACACAAGAGCCAGAAGATGAGGAGACACTCCCACCAGAGAATGACAAGAAGTATCCAGCCAGGTGGAAATTGAACTAAGAGTGATGTCCCACCACTAAGCCAATAGTTGAAGAATATCTTTTCAATTAACAAATGTGAAATTGAAGTGCTAAGTGAAGAAGTTTTCTGTTAGGGCTGGTTGATGCTGAATGACCCTACCACTGTTTGCTTTGCACTATCACCGCTGTCTCTGTACAACAAGAGTGGGAAGGTTAAATTTACAAGCTGGAAATCTGCTGCCATTTTCTGGCCAGGTTCCTGCATTGCAGGTTCCAACATGGTGTGTCAAGCTTCAGAATATGTTTAAATATATTTCCTGTTTTCCTGTGGTCTACTTTCATTATATTTTGTCTTTATTAGCTCAGTGTATTGAACTTTGATAAAACTGATGCCCCATCAGTCTCACTATTTTCGTTCATTGTAGGAAACAGCTTCCCACAGAATATTTTTCTGCAAAGTTATTAATGTACTTCATCACCCTTACCAGTGCCCTGTCCTTCATTTGAACGCACTGCCTCACCCACCCCATCCTCACACAGGGGCGGGGCACAGGCCGTTCCCCACACTCCAGCAGCTTTGCTGTATTGTATGCTCATGAATTTAGTTACAGCCTTACAACTCTGCGTTCATTACCCACCCCACCTCTGACTTTATCTGTTGCAGAAATCCAAGAAAATGCAGACTCTTATTTTTTATTATTATTATTATTATTATTATTATATATTACATTTGATAAATATTATTTTATTTCAAATAACATTGTCACTATATAAAAAATCACTGCTGACATTTTTTCATTTGCAAATAGATCTTGATATTTTTTAAACACTGTTATTTTTATGCTGGGTTAGCTTTTTCAATCATTTTGATATTTTTTAAATGATGAATTAAAAATTATGTATTTGAAAGATCAACATTGGGGCAAGTTCTTAAACATGCCCAAGGTTTATATCTCACTCAATTCACCTTAGTCTGGCCTCTGTATTAGGGAGTTCAAGGAGATAGATGGCTATTAAATACCTGAGCTTTAGGCTATCAATCTCAAGAGAACACTGATCTTATGAAAACTGTTACCCACAGGTGATGATGCAGGGCTTCCAGCTACAATTTACAGTTAAATTCCAAACCCCAGGTTCCTAAACTGAAAGTGCAGAGGACCACTGGAATAACACTCCTTAAATAAGGAGCAAGTACCTACACCTTAGCTAACCTGGCCCTATCTCCATGTGCTGATATGTACAGAGATGGATAAGCCATTTCTTTTTCCCTTCAGTTGGCTCTAAGCAATGTAAATAGGGCTGACTGAGGTGCTGATGTGGAATCTTTGAAGCTAAGTGGCAGCCCCGATTCCTTGCCTGTGTCTCCATCTAAAAGGTTGAGCACGGCGGGATGGCAGAGCAAATACTGCAGGAATATCAACTGCATTCCAGGCTCAAGATAAGTCCCATGACTTCGTAAGGCAAAAAACAAAAAAGTTTGCAAAGCTTTGAAGAGTAAAGACAAGAAACTAATTCAATTTTTACTTTAATTGTTTTTAAAGATTAATGTGGTACTGAGTGAAAAGAAAGTACTCATTAAACACCTGTTTATAAAATTGCTTCTCATATGATTGCATATAACCAAAAATGCCAATTAATTTATGCGGGCCATTGTACTTATCACTGCAGAAATTTTATAAGAGCTATTAGTATTCCTGCATTTCAAGTGAGAAATGGAAACATTAATATCAATCAAGATTCACTGGATGGAGTATAAGATTTTAATCCTGTCTCTGAGTGAACTCTCAGGCCACATAATACAGTTCTTCTCACTGGGAGAAAACATTCTGGCCAGAGGATGGCACTGCTCAGCTACAGGATGGGTAGGTTTGTGGTTGAAAGGGGAAACGTCAGCATGCGGGCTGGCATTAGCAGGACTCCACTCTGCTCTGAAACAGCTTCCAGGTGTTTGTGTGCACAGAAACCTAAGGTGAGTCCAGGACCCTGGTGGCATCACCATGGCTAACTCCTGGGCAGCCCCCCTCTGTGGGCAGTGTGGAGAGTTCACCTGAGCTCCAGGCCACAGGCCCTCCCCCTGTGACTGTCCACGCACAGGCACCATATGAATAAGAGGCAGATGGGTGACGGGGATGTAGCTCTGCGGCAGAGCCCTTACCTAGCATGGGCAAGGACCTAGTACTTCAAAAGCAAGAAACAGTCATATAAAGTGTTTTTACGTATTGTATAAAATTACATTTAAGATATCAGTGAACACAGAATTTAATAGCTTGTGAAGTGCCTGAAGATACAAATTATGTGTTTTTATTTTTGTTTTTTGTTTGTTTGTTTGTTTTGTTACTGGGGATCTAACTCATGACCTTGTGCTGGCCAGGCAGGCAGTTTTGTCATTAAGCTAAATACTCAGTCCATCATCATCAATTTTTACACTAAGAAAATCTTTAGTCACAGTTACACATTGAATCCTGCCTGTATCTTTGCCATTCATATGTCACTCTCTTTTGATTGGCTTACAAGAAACTCAGAACTCCAATTTATACTGGTTTACATTTTTTCCCATTTAAGTAAGGTTTACAAGGCAGAATTTGCATGAGGTACAAGCAAGCTTTCTACGTGCCTGTTTCTATAATATTTGACAAAAAGTCATAGCTATATATTGACTACCATATTCAAATTATAAGCCAAAGACAGCACCCTGGAGAGCTCGCACAGCCACTGTGCGGTTAAACTCCATTCATCCCAAACTCACCTGAGTCCCACTGCTGCCTGTGCCTTATGCAAAGGCTCTGCTGCTTCAGATGCCGCTATGCATATTTCCTCTAGTATGGAACAACAGAAGCTTCCAAGGTCTCAGACCATTATATGCAAAGTATGAGAATCTTGTTTCCTACTATATCCAAGTGTAGATGTTCAATTCCTATTTAAAGTGACTGTATAATTGCACTTACTTAGTACACTGTTCCCATAGAGACTCAAAATTTCCTCTGCCCAGAAACTGAATTTGGTTGATTTATGTGAGATGAGGAGAAAGAAAGACTCAACTAAACACAGATTTATACTCATCATCAGTGTGAAGTCAGATGGTGAAAGTTCAGTAGAAGGCATGATGTTGGAGGAAATGTCAGAGAGATGACATAGTGGTGGCTTTGAGTTTAGAGGGAAAGGGCCACTGCCCAAAGCATGCAGAAACTTTAATCATCAAGAAAGTCACAGCAAGGATTCCCTGCTGGAGGCTCCCAATGGAAACGTAGCCTAAGAGCATCTGGATTTTAACCCACTGAGTCTGAACAATAGAATGATGACATTTACTTTTTGATGATTTTTATCAGTAACTCTTTACATGCATAATGATCAAATTCATCATAGGGAATTTATAACTCGATATAGTAATACAGGTACTTCTTTGTTTTCCATTCCCTTCCTTTCAATCCTTCTTCCCCCTCTATTTACAGAGATTTAATTCTAATGCTTTCTTTCTATTCTTTTCATATTTTTAGTTCCTATTTCTTTTTACCCATCCCTACACTGCCTCCCTTCTTCACCTTCTCATTTGAACATTTTCTTCCTACTTCCTAAAAGCTCTCCTCAATGTTGGTCCTTATTTAGACTCTAGGTTACTCACACAAGAGAAACAGTGCAATGTCCCTTTTATTTCACTTAAAATTATGCTACCAAGATACACCCATTTACCTAAAAATGTCTCAAGTTTATCCTCCTTTATAGGACAGTAGTACTCCACCTGTATAGAAACTACATTTTCTCTATTTACACAGCTACTAATAAGCATTTGGGCTGTTTCTAAGATTTAGCTATCAAAACATTTGCCACTTACATGGCTGTGCATGTATTGCTGTGACCCAATACAAACCTGAGCATCTGAAATAAATTCACTTCTTAGATGAAGGCATACAAACAACAAATAAATATTTTAAAAAAGTTCAACGTCACTTGTCATTCATGATATGCAAATGAAAACAACACTGAGATTTCATCTCACTCCAGAAAGAATGGCACTTATCAAGAAAACTTCCAAAAACAAATGCTGATGAGACTGTAAAACCTGGTATGGCCATGATGGAAATCAGTATGTAGATTCCTCAAAAAGTAAAACTAGACTTGCCATTTGACTCAACTATTTCTACATAAATTGACAAAAGAATTAAAATGGTGAATATCTTATATCAAGGTCATTGAGCTTGTGCCAGATTAATGCATAAGAAATATTAAACTAAAACAGAGGTCTTTACTACGTTTCCCACAGGCCCTCCCATAACATAATAGTAAAGAGGCACTGAGAACACTTATTTTCAACCACACTCTGTAAATAACTCCAGCTTTGACCAGGGCACAGTCTCTCAGGCTTCATGAGGAAATGTTGAAGCCCAGGGGCACATGGGGAGAAAGCAGCTGGGGAGACCCTGAGAGGAAGTTTATGTTCGAGTCTAAATCACTGTGGGAGGAGAATCATAATCCTGCAGACAGTAATAATCTGCCATGTCCTCAGCCTGTACTCTGCTGATGGACAAGGTGAAATCTGTGCCAGACCCACTGCCACTGAACCGGTCTGGGACCCCAGAATCCCTGGTAGATGCCCAGTAGATGAGCAGTTTGGGAGACTGCCCTGGTTTCTGCTGGTACCAGGATAAGTAGCTCTTCTTGGTAATGAAGTTTTTAAGACTCTGGCTCGATTTGCAGCTGACGGTGGCACTCTCACCAACAGACACTGCCAGAGAACCTGGAGACTGAGTCATCACAATGTCACTGAAGACACCTGCAAGCAGAAATGAAAAATGATTGCACGTACATGTACATATGAGATTTTTCTCATAAATATTTCAAATAAACAATTAAAATATTCTTTGTATTGCTATTCTGAGTTAGCATATATTTGTGTTATTATTAGAAATAGTCATTATTTTCTACTTCCTAAAGCTATTTTTCAACTCCACAAGGATATCACTCTGAAGAGATGGTGGAACTTTGCAATTTCTCACCAGAGACCCAGAGCAACAGAGCCCAGAGGACTGGGTTCTTGTACACCATCTTGCTGTCCCTGCTGGTGCGATGAAGCTCAGATCTCATTGCAAAGCCTTCTTTTTATAGAATCTGTGCAGCTGGACTGGGCTGGGGGAGACCTAAGCAAAGGAACCAGCAAATGAGGAAGCAAATTTGATGTGTACTGGGCTGTGAAAGCAACTGAATAAACCAAGAGACAAAAATACGATCACAGAACATGATTTTGGGAGACCACATGCTTTCACTTGGGGAAAACCCAAAAATACTAGTGGCTTTACAATATCTGAGCAAATTAGAAGATCTAATATTTCCAAATCACTAGATGGCATCGTGAAAGGACTCAGTTTGAAGTCAAAAATGTACTTAAATAATTTTAGTTTTACAGAAATCACAAGCTACCTACGCTGAAGTAACAATTCTGGTGAAATACTAAAACATGCTAGAAAAACAAGAACAAAAAAGTCAATAGGGAGAGAAAGGATCATATAAAAAGTGAGGTAAGAGAGGAAAAGGATGAAGAAGAGAAAGGAAAGCACAAAATGATGCCACTTTCTAGGAACGTTTTTTTTCTTACTTTCTTTGAACAAATATTGCTGAAATCCAAAGGATGTTGGGGAGCCACTGCAGAGCATAGAAAAAACACTTGAGATCTGGTTTCCAGCCCCGTGCGTGGGTGCACAGCAAGAAGACAGGTTGAGAATTCACTCTGTGAGTCCTGTGGGACCCTGATTTCACCTGAGGATCAACACTGTGAACCAAAGGGAAACTGCGACAAATCATTCTCACAACTAGGAACTTCAAACAAGACTCTGAATAAGATGAGGAATGGAGTGAGAAAAAGCAAAGTCTCTCTGGAAACTAGTGGAAGCAGACCAACAATGCCAAGGATATTTTCTCCCAAAATGCCCAGTATAAGGTTTGTCCACTTTAAAATCATTGTTAACAGCCTTATAGATGAAGTACCCAAGTGAACGTCTCTCCAATGAAGGCCCACATCATCCTAAATTCTAAAAAATCCTTATAATTATTTGGAAGGCCAGTGACCCAAAAACCAGAGATTTCGTACATCCCCCCAAAAAATGTAATTTAAGTATGAATGAAAAATAATAGAAATTATACAGAGCCAAATTTCTACTCATATTTTAGATTCAGCAATTGTAAAAATGTATTTGGCAAAAAAATTTTTATGATAGATATTGCAAGAAAATACAGGAAAGTAAATAAGTTACGTAGAGACTAGGCAAGTGTGTGTAATTCACATTTGGATAATATGTGTCCAACACAGATTGTTAAACTGATGTCAGAACTTTACCATAAACCCAGAGCTTGTAAGGGCAAGCAAAACTATTTAAATTTTTCCATTTAATGTTTAATCTGACCATTTATTTTGCTTTGAATAGTTGCTTTTCTGCAATATTTCTTCTGTTAAATAAAATATTAAACACCTAACAATTCAGATTTCAATTTGAACTATTTACATATGTAACGTGAAAGGGAAAAATAACTAGTGGTTTAAGGAAAGTCCTCAGATTGAGAGGCAAAAATATGAAAAAATGAGTAAATCTGTCCAAATTTAGTCATGTCAAGTTATTTTCTCTACATCTTTCTTTAAATTTGTAATTTGGCTTGTTACTGCTATAATGAGCACAAATCTGTTTTATTTAAATTACTATTAATTATTTAATTTAATCAGACAGAAAATACGGTTGTAAATATCTAGAAAAAATCATCAAACCATGACTGCTTTTCATATGAAGTCTCAGAAAATGCAAATATAACTTATATTTTATTTTTGATTATCATGAAAAAAATAACAGATTTATTTATTCTACCACAAACTGTTTCCATAATGCATATTGGGTGTGCTGATTACTTGAGCTATCATAGAAAATATACAGAAACATTTTGCACAGGTTGATCTTCTCATAGCACCGGCAGCCTGAAATCTGCAATGAAGGTCCCTGAGCAGCTTTCACCTGCATTTTTTTGTAGTAACCACCTTGGATAGAGGCCCCGGAAAATGCAGGCATAGATGGATGTTGTCTCGAGGTATTCAAACACATGTCTCTTTCCAGCTCTGGTAATGTATGGACTCTCCATTTGTACTGTTGACTCGGGACTGTGGTTGCTCAACATACTGAAAAGAACTAGTAGGTAGACAAAGAATTTTTCTGTGTTTTTCAGAAAAATAAAATGAAAGTAAAAATTTTCCTAGTTCCTTTTTGCAATGATCTCCAAGGAATTCTTCCTTTCAAAATGTTTTGATTAATCTGAGAAATAAATATTACTTGATATTCACCAGTTTATAAAAACAGATTGCAAGAAATTTCTTGTTCTCTTACCTAAGGGATGATTCCCTCTGAATGAAAAAGATGCAATTTTTGCACCTATCAACTTCCTTTCATTTGAATTCCCTTTTGGTACTAATCACAAGCTCCAGAAAAAGACAACACTTATCCTGTTTAGAACAGACTTCTAAAGTACTTGGTAACAGCAGATGCCAGAAACTGATTGCCAGCTCCACAACAAAATACTAATGGTGCAAGAACCAGAAGATCAATTCTTGCAATGTAGGAGTTCTTTCATTCCTGGTGGATCTGGGGATCCACCATTGCCCAAGTCTGTTCCATTCACATTTCAGGGGTATAGGTCTTGTCCTAAAGGCTGCAAATGTGACTTTTAGATCTGTGAGAGTGAGGGAGTTTCCAGAAAGAGCAACGACCTGAACCAGCTGAAGACTGTCACATCAAAATCAGGGGCTGATATCTGCAAAAGATTCTAGAGGGCTCTTTGTGACTCCAAAGCTGGCTCCAATTTCAACACTGAATGTTTTTCCTTTATATATCACTCAAAACAATCACCTTGAAATATACAAAAAAGAGAAAAAGTAATAAAATTAACTAATATTTCTGCTTCATTATTTTGAGATACACTGGGAGTAGTGAGATGTCCCAGAATCTTCACTCCTAGCCCATCACCCCTAGAGACCCAACATCCATCTCCTGAAGGTCATGTCACAGCCTCCCACTTAGTGATGGAATCATCTATTTGTACCATATACACAAGACTGTCCATGCTCCACAGTACAGGATTTATAAGATCTTTTAAATTTTGGGACTCAGACAGGTTCACTGGCAGTGCGTCAGGGTCAAATTTCCCACACAGAATCAGCAGGGTGAAAGCTGACGATGTTGGAGTTTAGGACTGGGTGCAAGGTCCACAAGTTCTTCCTATAGGGTTAGCGTCCCATTACAACCTCTCTACTTGGGACATGCCACTGCCCTCATTTGTTATTTGTGTGAAGAGCAGCACAGAGAGTTGTCTGAGGCTGTGTCAGAGAAGGAAGATGGTGTCCTAAGAGCATCAAGTTATAACTAATATCTGTATCTCCTGGAGGCCTCAGCTACCTATCAAGTACAATCTATTAAATCCCTTGTCATTTGTAATTGCCTTTGCATGACAAAGTGATCCACTCAATGTCTGCAAATTCAGTAGAGAAGACTGAGTGAGAAAGAGGCCATAAGTAACCAAGACCTGTGCTCTGGTGAAGAAAGAAAAGAAAGGGGGTAAGGCTCAGTGTCCATAGAGATTACTGCACACCAGGCCATAAAAACTGTTTGTTTCCTGGGCAAGGTAAAAGCCAGCAAAAGGTAAGGGACAGAGAAAAGCCATCAGAATGGTGCAGGAAGTTGGGATTATCAGCTCCTGTGAGACCACAGGGCACCAGTGGGGATGCCAGCCATGAGGAACAGGCTGCACAGAACTTGGACATGACTGAACGCAGGGCACAGGGATCAGAGCAGGGTAAACTGGGTGGTGCACACAGCAGAGCTTTCAGGAGAATCCCTGCTGGGAACTGGTTGTCCACCTATCAGTGAAAGAAACAAGAGAATCCTGCCTGGGTTCTGAGGTCACCAGAGGATGCTGAGGACTGCAGCCTTTGTAGGTTGTTCTGATGTGTGTGTGTGTGTGTGTGTGTGTGTGTGTGTGTGTGTAGGTGGGAGGTTGGGTGTGGGTGTGTTCATGTTTTCTTCTATTTTGGTTTTATTTTATTGTTTCAATGCCAGGTCTTTATATTTTTGGTGTTCTGGTTCTACTTATGTGTATTAATGTTCAAATGTTGCTTGGAAAGCATTCCATGTGGTAAGTCACATGTGCCTCCTGCAGAGGGTATTTTGGATATTATCCAATCTTGCTTGATTTTTTTGGTTCAGTGGTTGGATTCTCCTTGTCCCTTCTCGCATCTCTCAACTTCAGTCTGATTCTCTCTTTATCTGAATTATTTTCCCCCTTATAACTTCTCCTGTCAGCTCTTCCATCTTCTATTTTTATACTTATTTTTTGCCTCTCTCTTTCTACCTATTCCTCTCTTTTATATACAAAGCACTAAGAATAATTGAAGATCTGTACTATGTTACCAAAACACATTCAGATCCTTTGCACCAAGGGCTGCTTTTTAGTGTTGCTGCAACAGTGTTTGTTGGGTCATGATTTGTGCCCCATTTCCCTGTTAGCTCTTTCAGGATCCACTTAGGTCTCATCCCTCCTTCTCTTATCTCTCTGTCTCTCCCCTCACACACTACCCTCATCTTCTCCATTCTTTTTGAATATAGAAGCTATTATTAAAACTTAACCTATCTCTATTTTTCTATTTTGGAGTGTATTTGACGGTTCTATGTTCATAAACAACTCTAAATGAGTTTTAAAAGTTTTCTACAACATTTTATATTAACCTGTAAATGTCTCCACCAAAATTTATTACCTAGTTCTTTTAATGTAGGGTCTGTTCAGGTTTATCAATTGAATAGAAATCTCCACAAAGACTATGCTACTTTCTAGCTGTAAATCATTCCCTTTACTCTTTTGCTTTTCTTGGCTTATACATGAGGTCAAACCTCCTCTTTCTCTCTACCTTTCTATGACTACAAAAATAATAGCATAAAAAACTGACTTCTTTCTGCTTTTGGACTTTACTTCTTTTTATTCTCCTGCTTTTCTCAATTTTTCATCTTCGATGTATTTTTATATCATTTTTATCTTGCGTCTTAGAAAATTTCCTGTATCTTTACTAATCTTGGTTGTTATGGTTTGAGTCTAGGTTTTCTCACAAAGCTTCATGTAGTCATGGGGTAGGTTTCCCAAGTTTGTGACTCATTATACAAAGCTGGATTTGTGTGTGTCAGTGCTGCACCCAAGTATGTATGGCCTACACACAATATAAGTGACATTAGGAGTCTTCTCTCTGTATTCTTCCCATTTAAAAAATTAAAGATATTAAAGCCCCCCCAAAACAAGATAGAACAAAGCCAATGAAGACAATTGGTTTAGCACTTCAGAGCAGAATACCAGGAAAACAATAATAGTTACCAATTGTATGTCTTGTTATCTTCACAATAGTTGTCCATTCCATCAGGTATAGCAAAATCAAACCAAAAACAAAACTCAATAAAAAATAATCATATGAGAATATTGAATGAAGCAAAATAATTAATCAGAACAAAGCAAAACAGTGAAAACTCTATTGGACTTCAAAGAAAACATAGAAGGAAATCTCCCATATTTGCTATATTACATACTGTCATCCTCAGGGGACATGCTCAGAACACTGGCCCAGGCCTACATAATCAACCAGACAATTCAAACACTTAGTTACTATATGCCCCTATCAAGTCAGGCTGTCCTCCAAACCATCAGGCTGCTGAGTGGGGCAGGGCACAGCATTTGATTCTCAGCCTGAATGCTGGTAGGCTCACAGGAGGTGCTGTCTTTTCTCTCCCTGGCATGCACACAGTTTGTGCAGCTTGCAAGAAAGCCTGGATAGTTGCTTTTTGTTAACCCCACAAGTCCCAGCATCATTCTTCCCATTTTGCTATTGTTACTTGTGCTGTTTTCTGCCACCATAAGGTATTGTACTCTGCCGTATTGGAACGAGTTGATTATGGGCTGAATCCTCCACAAAGTGAGAGCTAGATGAACCTTTCCTTTCTTAATTTTGGGTGTCAGGCATTTTGTCCAAGAAAGGAGACAAACGTAACTAAGACAGTATTTGGTACCTGAGGAATGCTGTTGTTTCTGCGTCAGTATCTGGCCATGGGGAAAAAGATCCTTTGGGAATGGCATGTGGAAAGACTTTGGAAAGGTTTGGAAGTATCAACTAAAAGCATACAGCTTGAATGGCTTAGGATGCTCCATATGGAAGATACTGGTCAGTGGTCAGAAGATCAGAAAAGTAGTAAAGAGCAGGCTTGGGAGCTTTCTGCTAGGAGTCAGAATTACACTAGGTATGGGACTTCAGATGATGTGTGTTATGGCTTGGCAGAAAGTTTGTCTGCATTTTGCCCATGTCCAGAGAATTTACCTGATATTGAAATTAGGGATAGGGAACTAACTAATGTGGCAGGAGAAATTTCAAAGCAGTCTAATGTTGAGTAGTGGCATGGACATTATTGATGGCTTTTAGCTAGACTGACGTTTTGAACCAAAGCAAAGAACAGAGAACAATGATTTAAAACATTCTGAGATTGCCCAGGAAAAATATTCCAGTAATTCTGTAGACTACAAAGATAGAGCTGATATCTCCAATGTTTACAAGAATCAGGAGAATATAAAAGATGACCTTAGGATAACACAAGCAACAGCGAGTCTCAAAACTGAGAGATTTAGACTGATTAAGCTGCAGGCACCATGTTCCAGAATGGCAACAGAGGTTACATGAGGTTTGAAAATGGTGGCAGCTGCATCACGTTTCAGAATGGCAGCAGCATGGACAATTCATTTTGCAGAGCAGGTACAGAATGCTCAGCAATCAACCACCCAACTCCTACAGCCAAGAAAGGGGAAAGCTTGGCTACTGCTCCAACTAGCAACAGACCTCAGCATCATTCACATGGTGCTGGTTTTAGGTGCATACAGAACTCAACAGTTCAGAGGGTGAAAAGTTTTCCACCCCTATTACAGAAGATCTGGGAGGGAAATCTGTGAGTTCATGAGAGGGGAGCAGATGAAACAATGTGTGTGAAGCCAAAGGTGGAGTGAAGACCTCAGAAGTTTGAAAAAGCCAGGAGAGTGGATTGTCTAAGGAGAATTGCAAGGAGTGTGCAGAACAGGCCCACAAGAGAAGCCACAGGAGTTACCACAATGAGAAATGTGTAGGGGTAGAGTTATAGGAGACTTTTGGAGCTCACAATTTACCACAAAAAGCTTCAGATGTTCAAAATGGAATTACAGGACTTGTTGTTTACTCTGCTAGAATTTGGACTTCCTTTGGTCCCAATCTTTTGTATCTCCCTATCTTTTGGAATGGAAAATTTTGTCTTCTACCACTGAACTTTGGAAATGTCTCAATTTCACGTGTTACAAGTGTTTACAGGTAAAGCTGGTCTTAAAACTCAAAAGGGTCTTTGGACTTGAGTCTTTAACCAATGCTAAAAATGTGAGAACTTTGGCAACTCTTGGACATAGAATAAACATTTTTTTTGCATAAAGGATGTATATGAATCTTTGGGGAGCAAGGGTGGAACGGTATGGCTTTAGTATGGATGTCCAGAAAAAGTGGTCTTAGGGTGGGCTTCTAGGCTTTGTGAATGATTCATGGTCCAAAGCTGGAATTATGGGTATGAAAGTTACACACAAGTGAGTGTGGATAAAAACAATATAAGGGAAACTGTGATCTCCATGCCCCCCCTTTTTCTCTTGTTGCTTCTGTAGTTTTCTGCTGCAATTAACTTGTCCCTTGCCATGTGCCACTTTGCCTTGGAACCACCTGGTTATAAACTGAGAACTCCACAAATTCTGAGATCAATAAACCTTTCCTTACTTTGTCCCAGCAAATAGAAAAATAGCCAAGACCTTGGATTATTGTAAAAGTAGAAAAACTGCTAAACAAGTGCTACATTATATACCAAGATGTGATTGGTTCTTTTCAGGTAGCTGTTACCAGCGACTGTCCTGTGATTTCTTTTCAGTGCTAGGAATCCATAGCAGGAGCTCTTTCTAGCCTGACTAACCTACACAAACTAATGTAAAGGCACAGGAATAACATAAAATAAATCAGTAATATACCTCAAAATTTAAACCTCCCCAACAGCTGATAGCCAATAAACTGGTAAAACTGTGTCTAGGACAGAATTCAGAAACCAAATGCTCAAAGATTTGAAGAGCTCAAGAAAGAAAATACATAGAATGTTCAATGAACTCAAACAGAATTTCAATAAGTAGAGCAAAGTTTTTAACTACTAAGATGTTCAACATGCTTACAGAAGACACAAGCAGCTGGCTGATTCAATTAAGACTTTGTGAGATATGAATGAACGTCCTTGGAAAGAATTTCTAGTTATAAGAAAGAATAAAGCACAACTCCTGGAAATGAAAAGCACAACTGAAGGACATGCCTGCAGACCTGACCAGTCACAAGATGAAATATCAAAATCTGAGGACAAGAATGATGTAGTAGATGACTTGGTGATAGTCCGTGATTCAAAAGAAAACATGAGATGTTGATTTCAGGGCTCATAGAAGCTTCTACAAGACATAGAAACTTCTAAATGTTACAGAAGACAATGTATTGTTGGAAACGAAAGTAAAGGTCTAAAGAATTTATTCTCCATAATTATTGCAGAAAATGTCCAATCTGGACTTTGAAATGGAGATCCAGATAATAAGGTGTTCAAAACCCCAAGTAAACAGGATCTGAAAAGAATCTCTGCACAAAGCACTATAGAAAAATCCAAGAAAATCAGAACAGAAACTACTATAAGCCATCAGAGACATATCAAGTAACTTATAAAGACAGACCTACCAGAATAACAGCCGATTTAGCAACACAACTTTCAGACCAGAAGAGCTTGGCAGAGTGTATCAAGTTCAAAACTAACAAAAAAAAATTCCATGCACATCGTAATATTCTACAAAAATGTATTTCCAAACTTAGGGGAAAATAAAGAATTTTGTGACAAAAAGCCTTTAAGAAGTTCATGACAACCAGCCCAGCACTGCAAAAATTGGAGAGTAGGGCAAGGAAAACAAAATCAGTAACACAAATACTGCACTGACAGAAATTAGTCAGTATTTTTCAGTAATAACTTGCACTGTCAGTGACTTCAGCAATATTACTTCAGAGATCACAGAGGACAAAATCAGAAATGCTACACAGTCAAACCAAGTTGATCCATGCTTTGTGCCTCACACTTAATCCCAACACTCCAAAGGGTGAGGCAGGAGGATCTCTGCAATTTCAATACCAACCTGAGCTGCAAAGTGAGTTCAAATCCACTTTAAAAAGCATAGCTAAAACATATTTCCCAAAAATGCTCAAAAATGGATAATTCACATGAAGACTAAAAGATATGAGATATTAAATACAAAACAGCATTCATCATTACAATTCAGCATGTTTTCATAAGGTTCATATCTGAAAAGCAGATGGAGATATGCAGAAAGAAATGACACCGAGGAACAAGTTCCAGAGAAATTAAATGCTTTTCACTCTGCAGATGGAGGAAAAGGTCACCAGTCAAACAATGAAAGGAACTCAAGATACAGGAAAAGGAAGAGATAGAGTCTGTGCTACAGCATACAAATGGAAAGCACCTGACAGTAGCTGATTTCACCCCTTCAGTCAGACATTTCTGCTACGCAAATATGAAGTAATGAATTTCTCATTTCAATGCCTTATAGATTATAATGCCTTATAATATTTGTAGATTATTATCAAACACAAAACTAATACAAATATGTTGGCTGTATTTCTCTGTAATAAAGCATCTAGGAGACCAGAATCCCCTTTATCTTCTGCTCAGCCCTGCAGACTTCCCCATGAATCAGGGGACACAGCCTGTCAGGCAGCAGGACGAAGTGTTCAAGCCCTGGGCCACACAGGGAGCAAGCAGCTGAGGGGACCCTGAGAGAAAGTTTATGTTCGAAGCTGAATCACTGTGGGAGAAGCACTGAGAGCCTGCAGACAGTAATAATCCACCACATCTTCAGCCTGCACGCTGCTGATGGTGAGTGAAATCCATGCCAGACCCACTGCTCCTGAACCGGTCTGGGACCCCAGATCCCCGGGTGGATGCCCAGTAGATGAGCAGTTTGGGGGACTGTCCTGGTTTCTGCTGGTACCAATTTAAAATATTCTTGTTGTTACCTCTGTATAGAAGAATCTGGCTGGAAGTGCAGCGGGTGGTGGCGCTCTGTCTAGGAGTCACTGCCAGGGAGGCTGGAGACTGGGTCATCACAATGTCACTGCAGACACCTGCAATCAGGAATGCATAGTGATTATATACACAGGCTTTATCTTATAAATTTTGAAATAAGTCCTTTAAAATGTTAACGCTAATGCAAATGTAAACTTGTATATACTTGGATCATATTACTTCTCATTGCATTTTGAAATTAGTATTTTAACTCTGTAGAGATACTACTGTAAGTGATTTTGGAACTGTCCAGTTTCTCACCAGAGACCCAGAACAACAGGCACGTGAAGACCTGGATCTTCGACCTCATCTTGCTGCCCCTGACTCCCTGATGGAGCTCATGTCTCCTTCCAAAGGCCTAGTTTATAAAGTCTAAGAAGTTGGGCTGGCCCTGGAGGAGCCTATGAAAATTCATCAGTAAATAAGGAAGCAAATTGCATGGGAAGCAAGATATGAAAATAACTGATTAAATCAAGAGCCAAAAATACCTACCTGGAAATTGTACTTGCATGACCACAAAAACTCAGTAGTTAATTCAGAATCTCTGAGATCATTTTAGAAGTTCTTAAATTATAATCCACTAGATGACCTAAGTAAAGACTTTAGTCTCAAAGAAACAAAAGCAGATACAAATGAATTATGCATATTATAGGAATAATAAACTAATTCCTTCTTATCAACACACCGAATTACACAAAAAAAATGTGGTAGGAAAATCCAATAACATAAAAATAAACGTAATGAGAGAAGGTGAAAGAGGGTAGAACAAAGGGAAAGACAAATAGAAAATGACTACTGCTAAACAACTTTCTATGACCAACACAACATCTGTTTTCCAAAGCCATATTTATCTGGACACTGAGGAACACAGGACGTGGATGAGCTCCAGTGTCTCCCTGTGCATCAGCCACAGAGCCAGGAGATATAAGCTGGGGGCCAGAGTGACTCTGTTGAAGTGTGAATCAAGGACACACAGAGGACTCTGCTTTCCACAGCTTCTGGGAACTGAGAAGAGGGATCCAAGTAAACTGGAAAATGTAGAGAGAGAGTTAAAAAAGATAAAATTTAATTGCTAAATAATGTCTGCAGAGCTACACTGCCAAAGTTTTTTATTCCAAAAACATCTGGTTTAGAGAACAGAGAAATCAACAATCATGATATTAATTTAATATCCAAAGTTTCAAAGATTAGGTACCCATTTAGAGCTTTCCTGAAGGAAGACACTAGCAGGTTAATTCCCTAAGAAAACTTACAAATATTTTTTCTACAGTAAATAGATCACAAAATAGATTCATGTCATCCCTGAGTAAAAACATAATTTCAATATGATGGTAAAATAATAGAAATTATAGGACAGAGAGTTTAGTCTCTGTGTGAGATTATTACTCCTGACAACATTTTTAGAACAATGAGTTCTAAATGTATTGGAAATCAGAAAAAATTTAGAATTCTACAGAGCACAAAAAGATAGAAAATTAAAAGATTAACCAATAGTTTTCAACTGAAATATCAGTGTATCTCACACCCAGTAAAATTATTTAACTGATCATGCCATTTTAACGACAAGTAAACATACTTTTGATCATCAAATATTTTATTTTTCCACTGAATCAATTTGATCTCTCCTTATATTTTTATAATACATTTTACATTTTTGATCTATAAAACACTATTATAATAAAGTCTTGTAACTCAATTCAAGAGTTGCACATGAGTACTAGGATACCATGATATGACATAGAGAGCTATATATGAATTGAAGAAGTTCCTAATTTCCAAAGACAAGAAATAAAACATGTGAAACTGTCTACTTTTACACCTAACAAATTGAATTATCCTCTAGATTTTTGTTTCAGTTCATAATTTGGCTTTGTTTCTGCTTTGAGGAGCTCAAATTTTTTTCTTTCATTTTTCTTATTAGTGCTTGTTCAAGTTAAGCAGATGGAGAAGAGGGTCTTCAGTATCCAGGAAAATCAGGCATGTAAACATATCAACCTCTCTCCAGACAAAGCAGAGTTTTCCATCTGCCAAATTCTATTGACTCCAGTGTTCTTATGCAGTCTACTCCCTAGACCCAGGAAAGCTTTACCTAACACTTATTCCTAACATTCTCGGTGTTTAGAGAACATACACATACATAAGATAAAAATAGCCATAATCTTTAATTTCTAAAACAAATAGAATACATGGTTCCTCATTTTCCCGCAAACCACAATATGCTAGTGACCACAATATACAGTGGTTATATGAGACTCCTTGAGATTTCATAAAATTATTACAAACTTATATGCTTAAAACAACACAGGATTATCTTCTTAAAGCATGGGAGGCAAGAAGTCTGGAATGAAAGTTCTTCAGTAACTCTGATCCAGCCCACTTTCCCACAGTGAGCATCTCGGAAGAGGCTTAGAAGAAAGTCAGGCAGAGGTCCAGGTTACCCTGAGACATTCAAAGACTGGGCTCTTTCTGGCTCTTCCTTATGTATGGTACCACCTTTAACTATGTGGACAGATGATGGTGGTGGTCCAGTATCCATGACAGGAAAGAGGACCTTTGCAAGGAATTTTCTGCGCTAATTCAGAAAAACATGAACATAAAATTTTCCCTTGCTCATTCTGTGTGATATTAAAGGAGATCTAGGGCCTAAGATTTAGCTCAGTGACTCTAAGTGTTTGCCTGGTAAATGCGACTTTCTGAGTTTGATGCCCAGTAACAAAACAAATAAACAAAGGAGTTTTGTCTTCAGAAATGTTTTTGATTAATCTGATGTGTAGAGACAGAAATAAGTGCAACAATGTACCACTTTAAGAAGTACGTAACAGGAAGTTCATATTCTATATGTAAGTTATAGTTCTCTTTAAATAAAAAAGAGATTTTTTTCACCTTGCAGTTATTTTGATTTGAGTTTAATTATGCAGTCTAATCACTAGGTCGGGGGAAAATATTCTATCTATCACTGGTTTCTAACATTCTTATCATTGCCTTGGTAACCACAGATGTCAGAAGCTCTTAAGTAACTCCACTCCATCACGTTAATGAGAGAAAACTCTGATGATCAGCACCTGTGAGGTGGGACTTGTTCTTTCTCTCATTAGCAGGGAGGGAGCTGAGTAATGTGTATTTTATCCTCCCAGACACTGATCTGGAAGAATACATGTGTATCCTAGGACCTCTTGAGCAGGAGGGTCACATGTGCTGGGACCCCCTACACAAGTCGAGACTTTCAGACTTGAGTCCAGACAGCATGGATTCCATGTCTTTCAGTTCTCCTTCTAACACAGAATACATTTTATATTACTCAGCTCACTTAAGAGGCCTATAATCCTGGCTTGACTCCTCTCATGTCACTCAGTCAGAGAGCTATAATATTGCTGACAGTAATAATTGCTAACAACTTCTGCTTGGAGGTTTCTGTGGTGCGAGTGAAATCTGACACAGACCCACTGCGACTGAACCCGTCAGGGATTGGAGATGCCCAGGAGGTGAGCAGTTTGGGATCCTGTTCTGATTTCTGCTGACACCCAGCTAAGTAGCTCCTGCTGTCGTTGCCCAAAAAACACTCTCAATGTATCTGCAATTGATTGTAACGTTCTCTCCTACAGCCTCCGTCAGACAGCATGGAGTCTGGTCACTGATATCTTCATAGTCCACTGCAACCAGAAATACAGAAGGATCATACACACACACACACACACACACACACACACATATGCTCATAAGCAAATGCAAACAAATTATTATACATGTACTACAATCTGTCTTGTAAAACTCATTTTAAAGTGTATTAAAAGTGGGCATATAATTAGGTCCTTACTGGGAATAGTTTTTATCTTATAAAATGTTAAAAATATTTTTCAACTATACAGATCTTATTCTGAAGATATTTTAGTGATTAATTTCTCACCAGAGACCCACAGGAGCAAGGCTAGGAGGACCTGGTCTGGTCCTATCATGCTGACCCTGCTACCTAATGCAGTTTATAAGTCACTGCAAAGCTCTTGTTTATAAAATCAGGGCAGGTGGACTGGGCCTGCAGGGGCTCATGCAGAGTGAGCAAAAGAGAAGCAAATTGTATAGACAGGGGACTTTTAAAGTGTCTGACATGGATGAGGAGACCAAAAAAAAATACTATCACATGAATTGTGCTTGTGCAAATAGAAAACATACTGCACTCAACTTACTAGCTTTATGGTCAATGTAGAAAATCTATTACTAAAAGCCAGTGGATGTATTAAAGAAGAGTGTCCAGGGATGGGGATTTAGTTCAGTGGTATAAATGCCTGTCTGGCAAGCATGAGGTTGTGAGTTAAATCCCCAGTACAAAAAAAAGGGAGTGTCTATACTAATTCAAAAAATAATTTCAAATGGTTGCAGTATGCACAAAAGGATGGCCAAGTATGCTCAGATTAAAAATCCTGGTGAAATAACATAACATTATGAGAAAAGAGAAAGGACTCAGAGAAAGAGAAACAAGAGTGAAAGAGGAAGGAAAGAAAGAAAAGAGAAGAAAAGGTAGGATGGAAGGAAGAACAGATGGACAGAAGGAAGCAAGGAGAGAAGAAAGGAAGGAAGACAAAAACAGGCAAAGAAAGAGAAAGAGAGAGAAGAAGGAAAGAAGGAAGGAGAACAGGAAAGAAGAAAGAAAAGGAATGAAGGAAAGAATAAAAGAGAGGAAGGAAGGAAAAAAGGAGAGAGGGGGCTGACACTTAAGAACAAAGAAGAGAATCATCTTGAATATAATGTAATGTAACTTCTAAACCAAGTTTCTGTACACAGCAAACTGAGACTTCAAAGGTAATACATATAAGAGCAGAAAGAACATATCATCAACACTTTCACACAACCAGAGATGATCATAAGTTCTCCAAAGAGAAAAAAAAGTGACAGCAGGAGAAGATTTGAAAATTCCAAGAACGGTAACCAAGGAGAAATATTATTGAAATCTTTTATGGCTGGCTGACCAGGTCATCAAATATTGTAACAATACATTATGGAGTTTATATCATGTAGAAGTAAAATGCATAAAGTCAGCAAATATAAAACACAAACCTATAGCATCATGGTAAAAAGAATGTTAATGGATATACCTTAGACAAGCCAAACGGTACCTTAGACAGAGTCTCAGCTACCCACTGAGAAGGTCTCCATCCTTTCCTGCTTCCTGGTGCCCCCTCCACCCAGGTAGCACTAACACACTCCTATCCACAGCGGTCCTCAGTCCAGGATTCAGAAAATCAGTGTATGACTTAGGCTAGAACATTAAACACTGTTGAATTTTTAACTTCTAAGCTTGTATTTGCATCTGTTGCTTTTATTAGCATAGAATTATTATATTTAGTTGTAATTGCTGTGAGGAGTTGTCACACATACTTAACACATCTGAATTATTTTTGACTGCTTCTTGCCCTCCTTTCTCTCTTCTTCCTTCCTTGGTAGTTTCCTTACCAACTTGCAGATGATTTATCTCCTTATTTCTTATTAATTATCTTATTTTGCTCTTTAATCTTTTTATATTTTGGATTTCATCTATCATGCAAACAATATGATATTCATGATTATGTGTTCATCTGTTTACCCAACAAAATTTCTGAAGGTGTATTCAGTTTCTTACAAATGGCTCAGTGCATTTTCTGGTTCACCAGTGCTCCATCATGCATAAATACACTTTTTACTCCATTCATCTGTTGATGGACACACGAGCTGCTTTCAAAATTTAATGTCTAGCAGTTGTGTTGCTATAAACATGTGTATGCCTGAATCACTGTAACATGATGTCTTGAACTCTTCTTGGAAGAGAGCTAGAACAGGAAAAGCAGAGTCAAACAGAATTTCTAGTTTTAACTCTTTGCTGCATCTCCATATAGAGCTCCACACTGGTTGTACTAGTTTCCATTTCCAACAGGAAAGTAGAGTTGTTCGTTATTCCCACAGCCTCAGCAATATTTGGTATTATTTGATTTCTATATAAGAAGATGGAATCTCAGTGTTGTTTTAATTTGCGTTTTCCCAGTGCCAGTAATATATATTTATTATTTGTTTGTTTTCTGAAACCTGTCTATTCCTTTCAGTTACCCATTTTTAATTGACTCTTTTATTCAGGAGGTCTGTTTCCTAAAGTTCTTCACATGTTGTCAGTATTAGTCTTCTCCCTGATGAGCATGGGGCAAAGATTTCTTCCATTCTACACCTTTTCTTTCCCCTCTTTCAGCTGTTTCTTTAACTGCACAGAAGGATTTCATTTTGATATAATTTAATTTGTTGTTTTTTGATGTTATTTCTAGTATAACTGGGGTTCTGTTAAAAAAAAAACCTATGTCCACAAATCATTAGCTACATTATCTTCCAGCAGGTTCAGTGCTTCTGTTTTAAAGCCCAGGTTGTTGATGCTCTTTTATTATATACTACTGCATGGTGAGAAATACAGTTTAGGGTTAAACTTCGTGTGGGTTTAACCTGTTTCCCTAATGCCATTTGTTAAGGTGGCTGTCTTTCCACCAATGTTATTCACCTCTCTCTGAAAGATCAGAAGAATAAATGTGCCCAGAAATGTTTCTGCATCTTTTATTTTGTTCCATTGATCCATGAGTCTGTTTTTGTAGCCAGTGCCATGCCATTTCTATCACTGTGGCTTTGTAATATATCTTCAAGTCTAGGATTGTGATGCTTCCTGTTTCATTCTTCTTGCCTAGAATTCAAATTGCTATTCTGGATCAGCTCTTGTTCCATATAAAATTAAGGTTGCTTTTCCTAGTCTTGTGAGGAATGCTGCTGATATTTTGATTGGTATTGCACTAAATCTATATGTCTGCTTTAGTAGCATAGGGATTTTCACAGTATTGATTTCTAATCTCCAGAAATAGGAAATAACGTTTTTATTTGATGATACTGCAGTGTGCTCTTTAATCTCCTTTTCGAGACTACAGACTATAGTTTTCATTATGCATATTTTTCACTTCCTTGCTTAGGTTATTTCCTAAGTATATAATTTTCCTTGAAACCATATAAGTTATTATTTTCCTAGTTTCTTTCTCAAGGACTTTGCAAATGGGGTACAGACAATTTTGGCTTCTGATTGCTCTGTTTAGTATAAATAGGTCTGGAGGAAGCCATACGCCACCTCATGAGAGCACACAGGAAGTACAATGAAGAGGTTCACAGAGGAAAGGTGATGTTCTTTGTCAATTGTCAGCAAAATTAACTCTCAGCCAATGAGTGGCTCATCTCAAAAGCCACCAGTGAATCTTTTGCTGACTGTGACTCACTATAGCTACAATCCAAAGAAACATCTTGAGCCAGCTCCAGCGATTCTGAACCAACTTGAAACATTCCATATTCTTCACTCATGGAAATTATGTGAGAGAATAAAAATGTGTTTTAAGCTGCTGCATTTGCAGACAAAATTTTTACACAAAATTAAAAAGGGAATGAGTATATGTAGTAAATTAAAGTAAAAAATGGGCATATATGTGGATGTTGGTAGGCTATATAAAATACTACAATATTTTACAAAATAAGAATATAATTTGATGTGAAATACATGACAATAAAACCTTCTGAGTCAGGAAAAAAGCTGTGAAAGCATTGAAAAATCCTTGAATTATCATAAAGGAATAAAAATACTAACATTTAAGTCTTTTTTTTACAAAAATAAAGAGAATGATTTTACTTTGCTATTTTTGACTTTCCATTGGTTAAACAGAGATTTGAAGAATACTACTACTGAGGTAAAATTAAAACACAATCACCAACAGCTTTCTGGCCATCCTTCTGTGCAGCACTGGTAGGGAGCATGCCCTCCCAGTGGTACCACACAACCTAGTGGAAGATACAGCACTTCAGGTACTACTGTGACTGTACACAGCACAGCACATGCCTGGATGTTGTGGTGAATATGTGTGCAGAGAAGAGAGCTTGCAAAATATTTCTCAGTCCTGGGCCAGGAGATAAGAGACAATCATATATTGCAGCCCATCCTTTAAGACATAAACGCATGACAGAAAACCAAAATGAGGATAGTGACTAATGACAGTGTTTTGCTTTCTTACTACTTAAATGTAAACTTAAATCAATATATACTTAAAAATAAGTATATATTGGTGATTTAATGGTCAAATTTGCTTGCAGCTGCACCCCATCATCTTGCAAACCTTGTGTAGGAAAATAGAGCACAAAATTACACCACTGGGAAACTGAACACTCTCAATGTTTGCATCCATGTGTTCATATGTCTTTGGTGATCAAACTAGCATCCTGACATTCCAAGGAAGACCTCTCATGTAACTTTCCCATCTCAGTGGCGTATGAACTAACTGTGAAAACACATCTTATCTATCACAACCTTGAGATGAGATAACGGAAGCCAGAAACACAAATGACGTCATTAGGTCACTTAGTTGTTGGCAGAGCTGAAGATACATCAAATTTATCCACTGTTAATTTTGTGTCTTTTCAACTTACCTCAATACTTACTCAGTTTAAAGTCTAGAGACAACAGGCCAAAAAACCCCATATATAAATATAAAAGTTTTGCTCCCTAAGTTGCACCAAACATTAAGTTTCTCTCTCGCAAAGTTGTCTGTGAAGTTTAAAGCTTCTCTTATAAACCTTATCTATTTCTTATTGCAATGACTTGTACATTTTATTCTATGTGTGTGAATTGTAATATATTCCTGCATGACACATTCAGATAAAAGTTTAACATAATATTTCTGCACGATGCATTCATGGTAAATGGACACTCCACGAAGATGTTCCATGAAGCTACCTGGCTTCACATCGCCCTCTATTATATACTGTGGTAGTGATAGTGGAGTTTCTCATACAAATTTGATAAAAGCTGTAAGAAAATGTCTTCTGATGGCAGCAAAACCAAAGTGTTAGGCAAACTCAGGACTTACCACTAGCAAGGCTTAGTCTTACCCAGCATAGACCCCAGGTCCCAAGCATGTCCCAGGTGTATCCCCAGTCTTTTTCAGGATAATGACCAAAGGCAAATTTACCTACCACAAAGCCCTTCTGGAATCTTAGGTAAAAGAGATTTACCAAGCCCTTCTGGAATCTTTGTAAAAACTATAGACTAGAAGCCTTCCAAAGAACACAACTTCATTTATGTAATAAAATATTTGATCAAGTTGTTTGAGGAGGAGGTTTTACATTTTAAAGGAGGGAGCCCTCCAGAGTGATTCAGGGACCTTAGTACCTGCTTTTGTCATGTCTCAGTCATAAGATGAGCAAGCCCTTCCACATTGTGCTGCCTCTCCAAAGACTAAACCAGGAAGCCAACAGCCAGGGACTGAAACCTACACAGTTGTAAATCAGAGACAGAGAGAGAGAGAGAGAGAGAGAGAGACAGAGACAGAGAGACAGAGAGAGAGAGAGACTTTTTCTGGAAGACTGTTTCACATTGAGATCTTCAGGATAACTACTCTTTCTCAATACATTTATCATAAATTTTAGTTTTGCTTCTAACTGTTAAGCCTGGCACCTGTTGCTTCCAAAATCAATGCTAATACAACGTCCTACTTGAAGACTGCATTATTTAGTGAGTGAATGACTCCTGACTCCAGCTATGTAACTCCATGAAGAGGGCACAGGGGTTTTCTCAGAACAATCAACATTGCAACTGATGTCAACTTTCGAAGGTGTTTATGGCCGAGGTCAGGCTCCTACTCCCCATCATTATTCACAAGACTTACTAGGGTTTTGCGCCCAAAAGAACCTTTATTTCTAAATTTCCTCCATATAACAAGAGGTTTAAAATTAATAATTCTAGAATTTAACAGTGTGATCCTCACTGTGATCTGACCATTGTGACAGCTAGTAAATTTCAATAGTCTGCTTCTAGCGCTCCTTGAAGATCTTCTAGCAAGACTGCCATTGTCCAGCATGTAATGTGGAAGAGACCATGATTATTTTCATTATAGGAATCATTGATATCTGTTATGTGATTGTTAGGCTTTGGTACAATTTTCAAAGTACATATGAAACCCAGTTTAACATTCTCTGAAACATCTCTGCAATCACAATGTACCTCCCACCCCGAGGACCTTAATGCATTGGCCACTGTAGGAAAGATGGGCAGACTGTGGTTACATTGTAAAGGGAGAGCAAATAAGCTTTTCTGCCATACTGGACATGAGCAGAGAGAGAATAGTAAAACTGAAGACACCCGCTATACATGTAATTCTGAGCCACCAGGATTCAAAGATGTCTTCTTAGATGAGAAAGCAGACAAAACCAAGTCCGGGGACAGTATGAATCAGGACTCATTTGGAATATACTAGAAATCTACCATGTCACCAGACATAAAAATGGCAATGATTCTGATATACATGAGATTCTGCAGCTTAGGGAAGCAGCCATAGCAGGAGACACACTTTTTGGGAATACAGGGTGAGATCAAAATGGAATGACTGCAAGCAGCTGAAGCCAAGCTGTGCTCTGGCACCAACCTCAACACACAAGAGTCAGGAGAAGAGGAGAAACCATCACCGAAAATGAGGAGAGCCCACCAGGTGAGAATTGTATAATGCATATATATATATATATATATATATATATATATATTTGTGTAATAATTTTATATAACTATAATAGTAAACCTAGTCCTATATCCAAGTACTGATTTACACAGAGCTGCCTGAGATATCTCTTTTGCTTCATTTGGCTCTAAGCAGCGAAATAGGGCTGGCTGATGTACTGATGTGTAATCTTTGAAGCCAAGCGACAGCCCTGTTTCATCACCTGTGTCTCCCTCTAAAAGGCTGACCATAGAGGGATGGCAGAGCAAATGCTCCCGGAATGCCAATTGGATTTGAGCCTCAAGATAAGAGGTTATGACTTAAGGCAAAAAAAAGTCTGCACGACAGAACTAATGCACCTGACTCCCAAAGAGTAAGTGCTACCTCATTTGTTCCATACAGATTGGCCTTGGTGCACACTCTTCTCTTTACATATTGCAGAGGTGCTCACTGGCTCTTTAGCTAGCTCAGCTCATGTTAGTCACACAATTCCCGCCATTCTATTCATTACTCATCCTCGAGCCAGTCCCTTCTTCACGAGTTCATAAATACTAGGTTAGTACTGGGTGGAGGTCTTGTTCTGTGAACTCTCATCTGGATTGGCCTCAGGACCCCTTGGCTGCCAATAACTGTAAATGTGTCTTAGTGTCTTTATTCTGGTTGTGAGTAACACTGGAGATGGTAGATTGGAATTAACTCATTGAGATTCCAATAATGTTTCCATGGGATTACAAATGTAAACATTCCCAGGCCACAAGGAGGATGGAAAAAGGGCCCCATAGAAAAGGCTTCTCAGGCTTTGGTCATGGCTAGAGTCATCATGAGGATCTGATGCTTAATCCTTAATCTGAGCTTAATGTGGAAGAAGTAATGGGACTTCAAGGAAGCGCAAGGTTATAAGAAGAGAAAGAATTTACACCATCAGAGATCAGAAAAGAGGTCCAGGTAGGAGGGGAGAAGAAACAGAGAAAGAAACACTGATAGCAGGGCAGGCAGAAGACAGATGCTCTATTACTTCCTGGGAACTCCTGAATATTCCAATTCTGACCAAGGGTGCAACTCAGTTAACACAATCCCTGCTTAGGCTGTGAAAGCCCGGTTCACAACTGGTTCCATCCCACAAAAAAGCGAAAGAAGAAAACCCATTCCATCCTTACCCAGCCCTGTCTCTTCCATCTGCATGGCCATGCGTCCAGTCCTTGACAGATCTCACAATTATTCACAGGTTCCAAACACATTAATCAAGGATGGAAGTCACAGACAAAGCCCTAGAATCGTGAAGGAGTTCTCTGGTGTGATGAGAAAGATTTGAGGTTAAGGAAAGAAAGTAATTTCATTTTTATTTTGATTTTTTAAAAGACTATTCTGGTACCAAGTAAAAGAAAGTACTCATTAAACACCTATTTATAAATTTGCTTCCCATGTGACTGGATCTAAATAAACAATGCTAAGCAACTCACGTATGCTATTTTATTTATCTTTCAAGGCAATTTAATTTTTTTCTTTTTCTTTTTTTTTTTAAGAGAAGGAGAAAGAAAAAAACCAAGCAACACAGAAAGAGGGTAGCCACAATACAGAATTCTGAAGGGGAAAGAAAAAAAAAAGAACAACAACCACAACAAAAACAAAAGCAAAAACAAAGACACTAGGAAATCGCCACTTGATAAGTTACATACTGCCATCATTGGAAATAGTTGTTCAAGTTGCAAAGTTAAAACATACAATGTACACATGCAAACAATGAATCTGTTAATGGTTCTGCTCAATATTCTAACAAAATCAGTAATATGTACATCTATCTTACACACTCAGACACACATGCAGTTATATCCTTTAGAGCACTTGCTTTTCCTCTCCTTTTAACAGTAGCAATTACACATTTTGGGTTTCATGACTCCTACAGTGCTTATTACTTTTTACACTAGAGAAACAATGTGATATTTATAAACATGACTCATTTATTTCACTAATGAGGATAGTCTCAAGTTGTCCCCAATTCCCTATGAAGGCCTCAACATCATCCTTTTTTATAGCTGGGTAATATTCCATTGTATAAAAATATCACATTTTTTTCATCCACTGTGCAGTTGATGGGCATCTTGGTTGTTTCAAAGATTTAGCTATTACAAATTGTGTCCAATGGGACATTCTCCAAAATAGACCATATATTATCCCATAAAGCATTCTTAAGTAAATGCAAAGGTATTGAGATTTTCCCATGCATACTATTGGAAATTAATGGCCAAAGAAACTGCAAAACTGGCATAAATACATGGAAACTAAATAACAAACTTTTGAACAACCAGTGGGCTACAGATGAAATCAAGAAGAACTAAAGCAATACCTACAGTTCAATGAAAATGCGGAAACAACCTATTGTAACCTGTGCAATGCAATGAATACAATGAAAGCGGCAATTTTATAGGAACTGTTAGTATCCCCACATTCAAGTGAGAAATGGAAATTATGAAGTCACATGACAGTCACTACATGCAGTTTAAGATTTTAATCCTGGGCTGGGGATTTAGCTCAGTGACAAAAGTGCCTGCCTGACAAGCGCAAGGTCATGAGTTAGATGCCCAGTACCAAAAAAAAAAAAAAAAAAAAAAAAAGATTTTATTTCTGTCTCTGAGCTAAATGCTCATCCCAAATAGTGTGGCTCTTCCTGCCACTGGGAGAAAACATTCTGGCCAGAAGATGCCACTGCTCAGCTACCAGATGGTTGCAAGTGAAAATATTAGAATGTGGGCTGGCATTAGCAGGACTCCACTCAGCTGAGAAATACAAGCCAGGCATTGGTGAGCACACAAGCCTAAGATGAGTCCAGGACCCTGATGGCATCACCATGGCTAACACCTAGGCAGCCTCCCTCTGTGGTCAGTGTGGAGAGTTCACTTGAGTCCCAGGTCACACACCAGCCTCCTCCAAGTCCTTCCCTAAACAGTCACCATTTGTAAAAGAAACCGGCAGATGGGTGACAGGGATGCAGCTCTGCTAGAGCACTTATCTAGCGTGGAGAAGGACCTAGTACTGAAAAACAAGAAAGAGACATATAAATTCTGTGTTTGTATTTTGTATAAAATATCTTTTGGAGATACACCCAACCCAGAATTTAACAGGTCTCTGCAATGCCTCAAGACAGAAATTATTTTTGATATTGGCACCCAGAAAATCTTGGGTCACAGTTAAAACCTAAGTTTTTTCCTATATATTTGTAATTCACATATTATGCTCATTTGATTGACTTCCAAGAAGATCAGACCTAAGTGTTATATTGTTATAAAATTTTTTTCTGCTTAAGTAAGGATTGCAAGGCAAAATTTGCATGCAATACAAATCACCTTATTGTCTACAGAGAATTCACATGAAACAACATAATATGGAATTGATCTGAGCAGGACCAGGAGAGCATTTCAGGTCTTCAAGACCAGACATTACGGAAGCCAAGAATGGCTGTCATAGTGTCTCTCATTCTCCTCAAAACAGCTGTCCATACCTTCATATGTGTTGAACTTAAACAAGACAAAGCAAGCTAAAATCACTTTGAAGAAAAAGTGATAGTTTTGCTTGATTTCACATCATGACATTATGGAATCAGCACTGGGTATTGTAGTGTCTCTTTTTCTTCAAAGTAGTTGTTCATTTCAACATGTGTTATATAGTCGGTTCTGGTAAACTGTTTATAAGCTCTACATATGCATGAGTCTCTAAATGTATATCTATCCTTTCTGTATTAGAGGTAAAAAAAACAAAGCAAAATAAAACAAAACAATTCCTATTAAACATGAGGCAAAAAAGTCACATAAAACTACAATACTAGGTGATGTACAATGGTTACCATGATGTATCAGCAGTATATAACAACATTAATAAAAATGAAGCATTAGAGACATTATAAGACTTCAAAAGCAAGCAATAATCAAACCAGAGTGGGTATCTTAGTGAATCTTGTCATCTTCAGTGTAGTTGCCTATAGTCTTAGACTTGATGCTATCAATCATAACAGATTTAAATAAAATCAGTCAATACAGAGTAGCAATCTAACAAACCAGATTCAAATAAGATCAGTCATAATAAGACAGTATAAGTTATAAAGGGCTTCAGATTAAGTTGATAGGAAATTAGGGATGATTACCATAATATGTCCTCTTCTTTTTGGGATAGCTGACCATGTCCTCAAGTCTAGTGTAAGTAGACAAACCGAAACAGCACATAATCCATCCAAGCAGAGTAGTGAGAATAATGTAAATTTTAAATCTTGTTACCCACTTAACAATATCCCCTGCCTCCCTTTTTTAGACAATTCCTCCCCTTTCACTCCCATGGGGTACACTGCTTGTTTTGGGTCCCACTGCCTCCCTATATAGAGCATCTCAATGGACCCTATCTCCTGATCTACTCTGCCTGTGTTTCTCTCTGTTAATATTTCAAGGCCATCTATACTAGAGATTATAGCCAATCTTCTCTGCCGTATTTCTGCTATTCTGTTTTTCTGCCATTGGTTGTCTATATTTCTGTTCCACTCCACTATCTTCCCTGTTCACTGAGTCCTCTCTGCCACTGTTCCTGAAATGCTCATATTCTTGTTCTTTCTCCCTAGAATGTCATTCAGTATTTTTTGTAGGGTTGGACTGGTGGTCACAAATTCTCCTAGTTCCTCTTTGTCATGGAAGCATCTTGTTTCAACATTAATTTCTAGAGAGAGTTTTGCATGATACATCAATCTGGGCTGGAGATTGTTCTCCTTCAGAACTTGAATTACTTCACTCCAAGCTCTTCTTAACCTGATGGTCTGTGTCGAGAAGTCTGCCTAGATTTTGATGGATTTTCCTTTATAGGTGATCTGTTTCTTTTCTCTAATGGCTTTTAATATTCTGTTCTTATATTGAATTCCTGGGATCTTGATTATTATGTGTCTGGGTGTAAGTCTGTTTGGGTTGTAGGTGGCTGGAGTTCTGTATGCTTCATACCTCTGCATATCATTTCTTTTTTCTATACTTGGGAAATTTTCCTTAATAATTTCTGTTAATAGCCATTGTCATTCCTCTGTTTTGATTCCTGATTCTTCATTTACATGATTTATTCTTTTTTATTTATTTTTTTTATTTAAAAGAGAATAAAACAAAAGGGAGCAGTACAGAGCAGATCAGAAGAGGACAACATAGGCAACACAGTACTTTACATTAAGTCAACTGGACATCAACAGTATCTAACACCATATCTCTTACTCTGCTATAGTTGAGCATAGTTTCAATTACAATAATATCAAACATAACACAATAGTATAAAGGCATG